>WHVE01000437.1:0-111098 GCA_015178995.1 Trichophaea hybrida | reverse complement strand
AGGTGTCAGTATGTCAGAGGACAAGATTGATACTAATCTCAAATGGGAGATTCCGGAGTCTGTCAAGGACGTCCAGTCTTTCGTCGGATTCACCAACTTCTATCAATGCTTTATCGAAGGATTTTGAAAGATATGCCATCCCTTAACTAAGTTAACCAAGAAAACGAACGAAAAGTTCAATTGAAAAATACATCGCCGAAATCAAATAGCCTTCGATACGCTGAATAAGTACTTAACTGAGGCTCCCATATTACGGCACTGTGGGCCTGTTTGGCCTGTCAAAATGGAGACTGATGCAAGCGCTTTGCAATCAGCGCCCTACTCTTCAAAGTCATTGATGGACACTTGCACCCTATAGCCTACCACTCTCGAAAGATGGATAAAGCCGAGATCAACTACAAAATCCATGACAAAGAGATGCTCGCCATAGTATCCGCATTCACAGAATGGAGACGTCATCTCCAAGGTGCAGCTCACCCAATCAGTGTCATCACTGATCACAAGAATCTTAAATACTTTACAACTACGAAGATCTTGAATCGGAGACAAGGCTGATGGGCTCAAAAGTTGGCGGGATATGTGTTTCAAATATACTACCGACCTGGTAGTGCAAATGGGAAACCGGATGCAATAACTAGACATTCGGAGAACCGCCCTGAAAAAGGGGGAGGTAGTGCCGAAGAAAACGAAAATGAGCCAATCCACCGCGTTCTGAGACCCGATCAGTTGCTAACGTCTGAAGCAGAAACAGTACTAGTAACGGCGATGAGGTTACAAGGCAAACCGATTGCGATTTCTTCTGCACTGTTGAGAGCAATGCCAGTAGTCAAGTTCAGTTCATTGGAGTTAGAAGCAGTGGTCAGCACCGATAATAACGATGCTGCATGGCAAGAAGAGTACGTCCGAGTTATGGAAGGAAACCCAAGCCCAGATATCTCGTTTGAAGACGAAGCCCTTGATTTCAAAGGCAGACTGTGGATTCCGGATAATGTGCAGTTGAAGAAACAGATATTGGAAGCGGAGCACGATTCGAAGATGGCTAGACACTTGGGGAAGGATAAGGCAATCGAGCTGGTCAGACGTAATTTCTTTTGGCCAGAAATGGAGAAATTCATCGAAGCTTATATCCGCTCATGCCCTGAGTGCCAAAGCAATAAAGCAGCTCTCAATGCTCGCTACGCACTCCTACAACCACTCAAATTTGCATAACGCCTGTGGGATTTGATTTCCATGGACTTCATCATCGAATTACCGGTATCAGCTCGATGCTTATCGGTATGGGTAATCGTCAACCGATTCACCAAAATGGCTCACTTCATTCCATTTCAAAATGGAAAGAAGAGAGCTACAGATCTGGTCAAAATCATCTTGAAAGATGTATGGAGATTTCATGGTCTACCATCGAACATAGTGTCAGATCGGGACTCTAGGTTCACCTCCTCGTTTTGGTCCTCGTTGGTCAAAGCTCTTGATATCAGAGTAAAGATATCTTTGCCATTCTAACCTCAAATGGAGGGGCAAACGGAAATAATCAACCAAACTTTGGAATGCTATCTGCGGAATAATTCCAATTATGAACAGAATAACTGGTCCGAGATGTTACCAATGGCAGAGTATACTTATCATAACTCTCTCACCACCACCACAGGAATGTCACCGTTCATTTCAAACTGTGGGTTCAATCCTGAAACAAATTGGCCCATCGAAGCCGATGCGAAGAATCCGGCATCTAGGAACTACGTTCACTGGATGACCAGCGTGCATGCACTCTGCCATAAGGACTTAGAGCAATCTCGGGAGACAATGGGGAAGTACTGTGATTGGCTTGCTAAAGAACCTCCGAAGTATTTGGTTGGTGATTTAGGGATGCCATACGGGAAGAACCTCAAAACTCGAAGACCATGTAGGAAATTAGATGCGAAACTTCATGGACCCTTCAAGGTCTCGAAGGTGCTCTCGCCCACCGCTATTATGCTAGAGCTCCCAAGTCGATGGTGTATTCACAATGCCTTCCATTAATCACTCATCGAACCGTATCGACTCGCCACCAACCCTACAAGACCTATACCGAGCTCAATCACGAAGCAAATGAGCTTTGTTATGATGTCGATGGTTACGAGTACAAAATGGGTTACGAAGTCAAAGTGATCATGGGCAGCCAGTACAGCAAGGAACGGAAACGGGTGTTATATCTGGTCAAGTCGAAGAGGTATCCTGAAGAGGCAGATTGGACTGAGAAACCTCATGAGAACTTCGATGACAAGAGACTGTTGAAGGGGTATCTCAGATGTAATCCCCAGGCCGCGAAGGATAACAGGATTAAATGAACGGTTGAGCTAGTTCCTTTTCCCCACGCAGGGATTTTAACGGCTAGCAAGACACCTGACGAAGGAATTGGTTTTTAAGGGCACAAGGGGTCATGATTTTCCAGCTCAAGAGAAAGATGGATTTGGTTTCAAGGGCACATGGGGTCAAGATTTTTCCAGATCATCAAAAGAAAGAAAAAGAAAGCAAAGCATCTTAGCTGGATGCACCTGATTGACCGATTCTGCTTGCTGCCATATGTATCATCTGGACGTAAGCAAACTGATTGGTCGATTGTGCTTGAATATCTCAAGCTGGTCGAAGCGAAATGGTCCGAGCGGATGCACTATGTCGAGGATTTCGAATGACTCACTTCAGCGTGCTGGATCACGTTTCGCCACAAGTCAATGAAGAGCAGATGAGTATGGAATATGGTTGTTCAGAGACAAACTCTCAAAGAGAGGGGGTAGTGTTATACCGAGCAAGTTCGCAGTGGGGTCACATACAATAACCCACCATTTCCCTGATTAGTTGTCATCGGCTATGACTCGTCTCCGATGCCAGAGACAATCTTTTTGGATGGCCAGAAAACGAACACCCACACCATCAATAAGCAACGATGGCTTGTTAATGGCCATGGTCGCTTCTGCTCTGAATCGCCGATATCAAACGGACAGCCAACAAACAGCTCAATGGCATCGGCCAAGAAGCTGACGCTCGCCGATAGAAAACAAACAGCCAGCAAGCAACTAAATGGCACCAGCCCGATGCCGACTACCTAAGAATATGTGCCGAATCTGAACAGCACAGCTGCTCTCTATCGAAAGAGGCCTATTCATCTGGAGGTCATCAGATTGGAAGGATACCACTGGTCCGGAGGCACAAGCCCGCGAGCTTGATGTCGTAAACGCTACCAATGGTTTGATTATTATCTAATCACGACACAGACGATAGTGGATCGAGAGATGGGGGCTGCAGTAGTTGCAAAGAAACAGTAATTGGTTCGAAGGTGGTTACGGTGCTGGAGCTCTAGAGAAAAGCATAGATAGAAGTATTTGTTAGAAGTGAAGACGAAGGTATGAAGACCTTAGATTCTTCGAGGGTAGAAAGGCATCATCAACTTTTCCAGCAAGGAGAACAAGCCTCAACAATATGCGCATTGGAGAAACTCTATTCTTTTCATTCAGAATCTTTTAGTGATTTCCACATCTTGAGTGAAGCTCTAAATCTACCTTCAAAGCAGTCCCGAATTAAGTACAGATACTCTTTGACTGGGTAAACCTCGAGTGACACTTCCGGTGTTATACATTATAATTCATCTATATTACCAGAAATATTTAAATTGAATCATAATATATTCTATCCTTCTGAACAGACTATACTGCCAGTATACAATCTTACCAGTAAATAAATGAACCTAAATTAAACATCAATAGAGTATTGACAGAATTCTGATGAACACCACCGAACTTATATCAATTTTACTTGTATGTACTTCTAAGATATAATATATATTATGAATTATAAAACAAATAGTTACTAACTATTTGTAATTATCTGCAATTGATTTGAAATATATAGATTGTTCCATATACGATAAAATGATCATAATAATTCAATATATTATATATAATGAAAAATTGAATACAAAGTATAAAAGATTATGTAACTATAAAATATATTCCTGAATGAATACATTGACAAGGCTTTCTATCTGACAATGATTAAAAACCGGTTTTTTGAACCCAAAGATTTTGTTCTGTCAGATCTAACTAAAGTAGAAAATCATACAAATTGGCTGGATTGGTTGTGGATTTGCAACTAAAATTACCTCTGGTTCAGAACTGGACCAAAGTTGAATAATATGCAACTGTTGCTAATACTAGAGACCAATAATAGACATTAAAAATTGTATGTATATAAAAGCTTGAATATAGACAAAGTATTTTTGTCTATAATGACTATCTTCTGTATATATTAGAATGGATCAAACTATGATATTTGTCAAAACTATGGCAACATATGCAATATTCAATAGACCCATTGCATAGGAGAACTTAGATGGCTAAAAATGATTGATGGTCTATTGATACTAACTTTAGACTTGCAGTATATATATCATGTTGTACACAAGCAGTATATAGAATTCTAAAGACTTACTGTTATCCATATTCGATAGGAACATATATGGCAGTACTTATTCATTAACCTTCGATACTTACAATGTTATTTTCCATGGGTGCTCAGATATGCCATTTGAATTTGATTTGTTGATAACAGCGGTTGAAACTTGTCACGATTGTATTGAGTGACAATCTGTGGTGCAGTGATGATCGGTGAATGATATCAATGATAAAGCATGACGACAATGAAATCAGGTTTCAAATGGAAGGTAAAGCATGACGACAATGCAATCAGGTTACGAACGATGACTAACGCTGGACGAGTATGAAATCTGGTTGCAAACGGAGGCTAAAGCATGACGAGAATGAAATCAGGTTTTGAACCAGGGTTTTATGGGAAAACGACGGAATGATACGAAAGCAGTGAACAAAGAAATCAGGAGTTCAGGTGTATTATGGGACGAGAGAAATCACTGTATATAAACCAGGCGTTCAGCCGAGGATAAGTTTCTTTATTCACTCGTTCCCTCATCTATAAAACAATCAATTAGCTTCGGCTTTCACTTCTTCACACTCGGTGAGTCTGGATCAAGTCTCTTCTATACAGTCCTCGCTTTCGTAGCTACAGGCTACCCTCGGACTGCCTAGCTATCCGGCTTTTGACTTTATAACCCTTAGAACCTCGAACCCTGAAACCTCAACACCGAGCACTGAACCCTTGACAGAAGGAGGAGTCAAGAATCGATTCTACTGGTTATGTTCTGGTTGTATAAGCCATTATCATCACCATTTAGGTTGCTATTACTGTCATCGTATTTGCAATGCATCCTGCAAAGTTTTTAAATCAGCAAGCAGTTTTGAAAATGGATTGGTCATCCAATCCTACTGGAATCACATCTGTTTACCTTGCTTGTGAAACTTTCGAAGACCTACGAATCCAGATATTTTCGGCCACCAGTGCCATTTCAAAAAAATACATAAGAGAGGACGAAAAGACATGCGACTGAATTCATTTTCGTTATTGTTCAGAAGAAGCAGGAGATCTAGATCACGATTGTCCAAACCCAACCATATACTGCAACTGCGGAGCAATTCGGGAGTGGGCCATAATACCTACCTGCAACTGTGGCGTAGAGGAGTTCAATACTTTTTTCGATGGCATCGAAGAACAGAATTTCATACTCTGCTGACTTGGGATTATCAACCTCGAATCTTCAGTACATTGGTATATAGTTCAATGGCAAGCAAATACGCGTTTTTAGCCAATATTAAAGCAATCGAAGAGTGTTATTGGATCAACAACGATCTGCCATCAGGCGTTACTGTGCTGCAATCCCAGTAACTGTATTTGGTGTGAAATTCCTTGTGGCAACAATTGCTGGATATACAGGAAAAGCGATACCTGGAGGCAGATCTGTGACGAGTGCCTTGAAGTAGCACAAACCTTCGGCTGGAGAATCAATAAATATCTATACCAATCACCGTTCGACAATTGCAAAGATATCACGAGAATCTTCAAGAGCAACCCGCAATGTGACACCGACGCAGGCACTACAATTGGAACTTGAAAACCTAACGCTGGCAAATACGGAGATCATGAAGGAAGGGCAGCTCAGAAGTCACATTCAGAACATCAACACAGGACTAACAGCCCTCGCTCAGATACCGACAACCATCAGGTTGAATGAATTGCAAACGGAACGGCAATCTGTGAAGAATGTGAAGGCACAAATATCGGAGGTGTTGGCAGAAGGAAACATGATCATCGAGCAACGGAACAACTTGAAACAGGAGCTGCTTCTTACGCAACAGAAGTTAAAAACCATGGAGGAAAGAGTACAAGTCTGAACACATAGAGACCTGCAAGCCAAGATCACAGATCTAGAACAACGATTGGAAAACAGAGCCCCAGAATGGATGAAAAACCTCAGACAGGAATTAGAAGAAACAGAGGAACAGTTAAGGATCTGTGGAGAAGAAAGAAACGAATATCGATATCAGATCAAGCGAGTATTAGCTCTGGCAGGAACATCGGATGGTGGCAACGGTGGTAGAGGACACAAAGGCAGTGAAATTCTCAGCTTCTCTGGAACAGACCGAAAGGCACTTCGAGGATTGATGGCACAATTAGCCATGAAAACTGCGGATGAACCGGGACGATTCTTTAGTGAACAAACCATAATGCGGTACGCGGTAAATTGACAACAAGGCGTGGCCCTGAATCAAAATCAACTGTTCATCGACAGGAAAACCGGTGATTTGAAGTCAGAGGCACGAGAAAAATTACTCGACCTGTTGCAATTGGCCTTCGGAGACCAAGACATACGAGCCACCACCAATCAAGAACTCCTTAAGCTTCGACAAAAAGACCCAGAATTCTCTCAGTATCACGCAGAATTTCAACGATGGGTGCCGGATGCTGACTGGAACGAAGCAGCACAAGTAAACGTGCTAAGACAAGGATTATCTGAACAATTGAAAGATTCATTACAACATTGCGACATTCCGGAAGACCTCACAGAATTTGTCAAACTCTGCTCAAACAGAGATTCACACATTCGCGCTCAAGGTGCTGAAAAAAAATTTGGATGATGGACAGCGGGATACAGGAAGTCTGAAACTGCGAACAGCGCACCAGCCACATCAACCCCGGAGTCAACACCTGCTGGAACTATGGCAAGGTTATCATGGCCCAGCTCCGATGGATCTGTCGGCAGTCAAAGAGAAGACAATTACCCTGGAAGAATGCAAGCGACAAAGGGAAGGAGGATATTGTATGTACTGTGGGGATAGCAGACACTTCGCGGCATCATGCCCGAGAATATTAAAAGAAGAATCCGGACAGGTAGAGTTAAAACTTTTAATGAAAGCAGGAAATGAAATGGACGCAGATTCGTGAAAAGAGGTTGAGTCAGGAAAAGTCTGGGCCAGTGCAATACGGATGGCCATTGCACTGGGCACGAATCTCCTATGTCTACAGTTGTTAAATCTCGTTTTGTAATGTCACCGTTTTCAATTAGTAGTGCAGAAATTTAGTAGTCTTTGATGGAAAGCAAGCATCTTGTTGTGAAATATTCACTGAAAATCGGAGACAGGTTAATCAATACGCATGATGTAATTGACTTTGGAGCCACAGGAATAGCATTTGTGGATGAAGATTTTGTTCCCCAGCATCAAATGGAAGAGAAGGAATTACGAGGGTCAAGAGAGTTAGAGGTTATCGATGGAAGGCCCATCGAATCAGAAACCATTACAGCCATGGCCAAGATGAACAGGGGAATACGATCACATCAGGAGCAATTTCCAGCGTTCGTAACAAAGTCAGGGTATTATCCGAGGGTATTTGGGCAACCATGGTTACATCTTCACGATGTAACTGTCGACATTCAAAGTCGCAGGATTGGTTTCGAATGCAGCTACTGCCAACTACACTGCCAACACCATTCGAGCGTATGGGTGTGAGGCAATCATATGGAAAGAACAGATCTGGAGAAACCCAGACTAGACATCTGTGCAATAGCCGCCTCACCCTTAATGAGAAGAATAAAGAAGAAAGGGCTCAAGGTTTGCACCATCACATTATACAAAATCAACAAGGCCTTGGAAACCAAGGATCTACAAGAAACATCCCTCGAAGAAGTCATCTCCAAGAAATATCACAAGTTTCTACCCCTATTCAGCAAAGTGATTGCGGATATGCTACCACTGCACCGACCCCACGATCATATAATTGAGCTGCAAGAGGGATTCACACTGCCGTTTGGACCTATTTACAGCTTATCACGAGAAGAGCTGCAAGTCCTAAAGGAATGGATTGAAAATAACATGTCCAAGGGATTCATCCGATCATCTTCGTCGCGCGGCGGAGCCCTGGTACTTTTTGCTCCGAAACCAGGAGGAGGCCGGAGACTCTGCGTGGACTACTGAGGCTTGAACGAAAGACCAATTAAAAACCGATATCCCCTACCATTGATCCAAGAAACCTTGCTAAGACTCTCCAAAGCCCGTTACTACACCAAATTAGATGTCCGTGACACGTATAATATGATTAGAATCGCGGAAGGAGACCAATGGAAAACGGCTTTCCGAACTCGATACGGACTGTTCGAATCCTTAATTATGCCCTTTGGCCTTACCAATGTGCCAGCATCGTTTCAAGAATTTATCAATGATATGCTATGCCCCTTTCTGAATATATTCTGCACGGCCTGTTTGGACAACATTCTCATTTACAGTGATAATCCACAGGCACATAAAGAGCACGTCCAAGCGGTAATGACATCACTCAAGGAAGTAAGCCTCTATTTAAAGGCAGAAAAGTGAGAGTTTCATAAGGAAGAAGTCAAATATTTAGGATTAATTGCCGGAGTAAACGGAATCAGAATGGACCCGAAGAAAGTCCAAGCAGTCGAAAACTGGGAAGCACCGGGGAAACGCCAGGAAGTCCAAGCCTTCTTAGGCTTTGCTAATTTTTACCGACGGTTAATACGGAACTATAGCAAGGTAGTGCAACCATTAACAAAACTCACGAAAAAGCTAGAACCTTATTGCTGGGTATCAGATCAAAAAAGGGCGTTCGTAGAACTCAAAAGGGCCTTTACGACGGCACCAGTGCTAGCCCGTTTCGATTATGTAAAGGAGATAGTCCTCGAAACCGATGCTTCAAGTTACGTATCCGCGGGAGTCCTCCCTCAGTATGACAATCAAGGAGCGCTACATCCAGTGGCATTCTTCTCCAAGAAACATTCACCCGCCGAAGAAAATTACCAAATTTATGATCAGGAATCAGGCGCGATAGTCAAAAGCTTAGAACAATGGAGACCAGAGTGCGAAGGTTCAGCAGATCCGATCAAGATGCTCACAGATCATACGAACCGGGAATACTTCATGACGTCGAAACTGTGAAATCGAAGGCAGACATGGTGGTCCAAATTTGTCTCCCGTTTCAAGTTCAAAATCATTTATCGCCCAGGCAAGCAAAGACCGAATCCCGATGCACTCACAAGAATGCCAGGAGACATGCCTCCGAAGGGGGGGGCAGAAAGAACCCAGCAAATCGTGCTAAAAATGGAAAATCTCGACAAGGAACTACGCAAATCGTTGATAGTGGCCTTCGCAGAAACAGTTAATTTTGACAATGACTCAGTAAGTCCTGAAGAGTTATGGAATTGGGTCAAAAAGGCATGCCAGCAATGCCCGTACGTCAGCAGCAAAGGGCTATGTATACATAACAATTAATCACTGGAGATATTCGAAATAAAACAAGCACAACCAACAGACGAGGAAAAGCTCAAGTGGATTCAGGAATGTCACGATTCTCCGGTCGCGGGACATCCAGGACGAGCAAAAACCTACGACCTGCTGAGCCGAAATCATTCCTGGATTCAGATGAGGAAGGATGTGGACCGCTACGTACGAAACTGTCACACCTGCCAGCGGAGCAAGGCAACCCACGGAAGGACTCATGGCTTGTTGCGACCGTTTGAAATACCAGAGCAGCCATGGAAGGATTTGAGCATGGACTTCGTAGTCGGACTGCCAGAAAGTGAAGGGTTCAACGCAGTATGGGTAGTGGTCAATTGGCTAACGAAGATGCGACATTTAGTACCCTGGTCTGACAAAGTAGATGGAAAGAAGATGGGCGAAATGTATATTAAGGAAGTGTTCAGATTGCACGGACTGCCCAAAACATTAGTATCGGATCGAGGGCCGCAATTCGCTTCGGAATTCTGGAAACACATCTGTGAAAGATTGGGAATCGAACGAAAACTGCCAACCACATTCCATCCTCAGACTGACGGTCAAACTGAGAGAGTCAATGCAGTGATGGAACAGTATCTTCGAAATTTCGTCAATTATCAGCAAAATGACTGGGTCCGATGGCTACCCATAGCAGAGTTCGCAGCCAATACTGACACCTCGGAAACAACCAATTACTCCGCGTTTTTTGGCAATTACGGATTCCATCCACGAATGACCTTTGGCAAACATCCGCTCAGAAATCCGAACGACATCCGCGAAGTCAACACGCAGCACGTGGCCCAACCAATGGAACAACGTTTTAGCGAACTTAGAGCAGAAATGAAAAGAGCCCAAGCCGTACAGTCCAAACAGACCAACAAATCACGAAGAGTCAGAACGGAGTTACAGATAGGAGACAAAGTATGGATGGACGCCAGAAACCTATCGACAGCCCGACCCAGTAAGAAATTGGACTGGAAACGCATCGGACCATATGAAATCACGGAGGTCGTCAATCCATGGGCCTATAGAATTAAGCTACCTAATCAACTATGCATTCACGACGTTCAACCGATATTCAGACTAGAGAAGGCTGCCCAGGATCCCCTCCCGAATCAGAAGCAAGAACCACCACCACCGGTAATAGTGGATGGAGAAGAGGAGTACGAAGTGGAGTGGATAGATGATTCCAGGCTGTTCCGGAAGCAGCTGCAGTATTTGGTAAAATGGAGGGGCTACGACGAGCGCAGCTGGGAGCCCGCGACCAACGTAGATGGACTTAAGGCTATCGACGATGTTCACATGGAACAACCTGGCAAGCCCGGATCGTGAACCTCGTAGGTACTCGGTATTGGAGAGGGGGAAGCTACTGTCACGGTTGTGCTGAGTGACGATCGATGGTGGAGTGATGATCGGTGAATGATATAAAAGACAAAGCACGACGAGAATGAAATCAGGTTTTGAACCGAGGCTAAAGCACAACGAGAATGAAATCAGGTTTCGAACGGTGGCTAAAGCACGACGAGAATGAAATCAGGTTTTGATCGGAGGCTAACAGCACGAAGTCAGGTTTTGAACGGGAAACGACGCAATCGTGCAAAAGCCATGTACAAAGAAAGCAGGAGTTCGGAGGTATTATGGAACGAGTGAATTACTGTATATAAACCAGGCATTTGGCGGAGGATAAGTTGCTTTCTTCACTCGTTCTCTCGTCTATAAAACAATCAATTAGCTTCGGCTTTCACTTCTTTCACACTCAGTGATTTCGGATCGAGTCTCTTGCGTACAGCCCTCGTTTTCTTAGCTACAGGCTATTCTCGACTTGAGCCTTTCTGCTCTTGGATTTTATAATCCCTAGAACCCCGAGCCCTGAACCCTCGACACCCAGCCCTGAATCCTGGACACTAGCAGGAAAGCAAACAATGTAAACAGTCACTGTTGTTCTAATATTCATTGATCTAAATATTTGCTTGTACTGCATACCATATTGAATTGTATCGGACTGAAATAAATAAAGTATATTCAACAACTGGTGTAGAATTTTAAGTATTCTGCAGACAAAAATGTTTATATAAATTGTATCCCATCCAAAAAAAGATAATTTCTCCAAAAGCTTGATCAAGTAAATGAAATATCATAATAATACTTATAATACCAGTACTATCATGTCATAATAATCTGGGCAATGTAGTTTCCTTACTCTTTTGTGAACTTGGTTTGCAGCTTGAAAAGGGTCAATTATTATACTGAATATGGAAAAATCATTGTAAAAATTCCAAATAAATTTAATAGATATTGTCCAATATATACAATATTCAAGCTGTTTCTACTTTCTGAGATAATCGATATGTTTCAACTCTCAACAAATACAGCCATTTATATTTCTCTCTCTTTACTTTCTAATATGTGGTACTAGCTAAACATTTCTTCACAGTTCCGCTATTACAACCACATCACAACTCCCATTGAATCAATACGATTTCTGTTACAACCATTCTGGACCCCTATCTGCCCATCTGGAATTATTTTATTCTCATTTAATTATATTCAAAAATTGGTATCTTTCATGATATCAATGCCATAGGTTAATTCTTCCGGGCCAGCAGTGACTTTTCAATCTAATTACCTCCGGATATATGGAACTTGTTTGATGGAATATATTATGGGGGTACTTCTGCATGAGTAGAGGCAGACCGATATCGACATACTTGGTGTCAATATAGTCTGACTTTATTGACTAAAATATAACTGAAGTAATGTAGTTTGATGGTGGTTCGTCAGAGTCGTTGTGGGGTGTGGAGATATACTGGCATTTGCAGAGTACCGCCACTTTCTTAGAAATTGTAAGAGTCCTGCAGATAGACCTCAGCAGACTGGTCGTAAGATATCTACGAGGGATATTTGCCGGTTTTGCCACAGTGGAAGTAGTCGTCCACGAGGTTGTTGTATCGCAATAACTCATACAAGAAATTGAGGTGAGCGTTGGTTTGGGAATACTGGTGCAGATAGACAGCATTGTGGATAATGATGTCTTCATATGTGTATTGGGACATAGATAAAATAATATTCCTAAGGTAAAAACTTAATAATATTTCAGGTGGTTTTCCGCTGTTGTTGTTCTGACTGTGGATTACTGCTAGAGCTTGATTGTTTCTTTAACAAGGAGGTTTGTGTGGTCTTTTATAGGTGAGTATGTCGTGTCAGAGGTATATCTGTAAGGCGTGACAGTACTTCTCTTATCACTATGATGTGTGTGTATAGTACTGTCTCTATAACACTTAATCCACCGAAGTGGGTGTTCATCCAAATCAACCGATCATTGCGACAGAGCCGATCTTGGTAGTTTGCTGCGGAGAGTTCTGTTTGACAACGTGTGGAGGCGTAAGCTTCTACCAGGCATATCAAAGGTTATCCTGCATTGGTGATGATGTTGCTGACACACATATCGGACCATTACTTCATATTAGATATATTTCATCATTATGAGTTGAATAGTGAACAAAGATGTAATGAGCTATCAACCCATACTTTGCCATGTACCTAGTGTTATCGGGTCTTATCCGTATTCCCCAAAGGGGGTGCCCTCGCTCAATTCTCTGCATTTGCAACCACAATATACCGGGGTTTGACAGTCTAGGTCCGAACACTTATCTTTGAGGTAATATCCACCACGGCGCAGTAAGCTTATCTTCTTTGACTATTTCACCAAGGAGATAGCAAAGTCCTGCATACTAAGATGATATTGTTCGTCCAACAATTTCGAGGAAGCTGTGTGCAGCTCCGAGTATAGTTTTTATCCCATTATTGGTTTGATATGGGGTAATACGGGTCTGATTCATAATGCACAGCTGACCCGAAGGTCCCTGCAACGCAATTACGTTTGCTTTGGCAGTAAGGTTTGGTCTGTCTTATGCCTTGGCCAGCGCCAAAGCGATTGCCCCCTCAGTCACTGTCAGATCAAGTGTGCATATTGTCTCTGCATGGGTTATTTAGCCCATTTTGCTAAGACCCGGTATTGAAGCTTGGAATATTACAGGAATTGCACCAGGCTATGTTGAGCCTTGCGCATACTCACCAGTAGACATCCTCAGGAGTGTATTCTTATTTGTCTGACACAAATCGTCATTTGGTGAGCCTGGGAGACCAAGCCTGATGTACCCCATACGCACAATAAGTAAAAACCCTTAACATTACCCCCCTCTCAAGCTCTGGTGACCTCAACAGAGTACTCCAATGTAAGAAGTGATTGTGCAATAGATACCACTCAGACAGCGTATATCATAGATATTGCTAATCCTTTCTTGGTATAAAAATATTTAAAAATACAAAAAGAAAGGTGACCTCCGCTAAAAACAATGCGGTATGAGTTTATCATAAAAAAAGCAAACTCTACTTTCATTTTCTTTTTGTGTTTTTGTTTTCGATATCTTTCATTTCTTGTCTTTCTCTATCTCAGAATGTCTTTCGTTGTACTCATTCAACAACTTGGTTGCAATTTCCTGAATGCGCTCAAAAGATTCCCATGTGTTCTGGTCGTGTGTATAGTTTGCCCATTTGGTAAGAAAAACGTATTGTCGGTGATCGTTATCTGCGGGTCAGCTTGCGATTATAGCTTGTCGATTCCATCCTTTGTTGTCTGCCTTGACTGGTTGTATTACTCTTGGTTTTAGGTCTCCCTTGTATGGTTCCAGTAAGAATACGTGAAAAGCAGGATGTAATTTCCTGGTGTCGGATAGCTTCAATTGGCACCATCTATTATTGCTTCCTACTTTGGTGATCTTGAATGGTCCGTAGAGCTTATCTGCAAGTTTTCGACAGTGTCTTTTTGTTCGAATGTTCCTCCTGTCAAGCATTACCCAATCGTTGACTTTGTACTGTGGGGCCGGTTTTCTTTTCCTCTCATAGTATTTTCCAATTGTCTTTCCTGACTTTTCCAGTTGACTTTCTAACTTTTGATAAACTTCTATCATGTAATGAGCGTATACTTACGAGGTGGGGTTGATGAATTGAACTGCTGTTGGTCAATCGATGCGGAGATCGTATCCATAGTTGGTGTAGAATGGTGTCATCTTGATGGTGACATGTTTCGAATTGTTGTATGCGTACTCTGTCATTGCTAACTTTTCAGACCAGTTGTTCTGTTTGTAGTTACAATAGGTGCATAAAAAATGTTCGATTGTCTTGTTGAGTCATTCTGTTTGTCCATCTGTTTGTGGATGGAAAGCTGTTGATAAAGACCGTTTGATCCCTAGAAACTGATATAAATCTGCAATAAAATATCCAGTAAATACTCAGTCTCTATCTGATACTACATCCAGAGGTAGTTTGTGGTATTTCAAAATATTTTCCAACTATAGTCTTGCCACTATGGCTGATTCCCTTTTGCTGTTGGTATGAAATGAGCCATCTTGGTAAACCTATTGACTACTACCATTATATTTTTATTCTCATTGGATTCTGGTAAGTTGGTAATACACTCTACCGATATGTATGTCCACAGTGATGATGGTAGTTTCAGTGGGTGTAATAACCCGTATTTGGCATGTCGTGGGCTTTTTGTTCTTTGACATAAGTCACACTTATTGCCGCAGGTTCTGACATCTTCCTCTGGCTTTGGCCAGTAAAAGTTCCTGGTGATGAGTTCCATTGTTTATTCTCTTCCAAAATGTCCTGCCGTCTTTGAATCGCGTGCACGCTTTGGTACTTCTTTACTAATACCTTCCGGTACGTATAATCTTCCCTTCCAGACCAACATTCCATCTTTATCCATTCCTAACCTTTCATCTATGTTTCTTTCCTTGCTTTCTACTGTCTTCAGTATCTTTTGATATTCTTGGTCCATCTTGGTTTTTTCTTTCCATTGTGTTTGTATTTTAGAGGTTGATTTCATTATTGAGAAACCTGCCAATACTATTTCTTCTTCATTGTCTTCAAGGTAAAATGCTCCTATTGATGTTCAATATTTGGGTCCGAGTAGAGGTTTGTTGTTTGTTGAAACTGTATCCCCCTCTCTAGTGATGAACTCCGGGAATCGTAATGAAGCATCTGCTTTTCCGTTTTGTCACCCTTTTTGATGAACAATTTTAAAGTGATATTCTTGTAGTGCTTCTGCCCATCTGGCTTGTCTTCTGTTTTATTGATTGGTTTCCATAAAATATCGGAGGTTCATATGATAGGAGTAAATGACTGTTGTATGAGTAACTCCATGTACATAGCATTGCCATTGTTGTATTGCATAGACAATGGCTAATATTTTTTTGTCATATATTTGATAATTTATTTCTGCCGGTGAAAACTTCTTGGATACAAAGTCTATTGGGTGTATTTTTCTGTCTTGAAAGTTTTGGGATGAAACAGTGCCCATCACATAGTCGGATACTTCGGTTTCGATTATTGCAGACCTATCTTCTTCATCGTATCTCAGGATACGGGGGTTTTCCTGTGAGACCAGTATACATATCTCATAGAATGCTGCTGTTTGAGTTTCTCCAAACACAATGTTCTTTCAGTCTTCTTTTTGTGATTGCGACATCGGCCAGCTAGTTACAGCTGTTGTTCTGCTTTGTGCCATTTTCAATCCTGTTCTGCTGACTAGAAAACTCCGAAATTCAACTTTTCGTCCATCAAATTCGCACTTGTTGATTTCGACCACTAATTCATTATCTTGATAAACCTGTAGTATTTTTCTGATGTATTGGTGGTGTTCTTCCTTGGTTCCCATGGTGGCTATCATTATATCGTCAATATAGCAATGTGTAACGTTGTCATCTCTTCCAAAAAACGGTTGCAAAATACCATTCATCTACCTCTGGATGGTTGCTGGTGCATTTGTTAATCCGAAGGGCATCACTGTATATTCGCAAGAACCGAACTTAGTTCTGAACGCTGTTTTCCATTCATGTCCTTTTGCCATTCGAATTAGGTGTTATCCAGATTTCATATCAAGCTTGGTTATATAGGTGGCTCATTTCATTCTGCTTTGTAATTCATCCATTGATGGTAGGGCTGATTTGTCTGTGATTGTTTCATCGTTAAGACATCTATAGTTTACGCAAAGACGCAGGCCACAACTATTAGGTTTTGGTACGAATAGATTACAGCTACTCACTTGTCCTTGAGACAGTTGTATTGTTCCTTCTTTAATCATTTTAAGAATGTATTCCCAGAGCAGTCTTTCTTCTTCTCTGGATAGCTGATAAATTAGTCCTACTTTAACTTGGTCGTCTGTTGTGTTTAGGTTTATTTTGTGGTCGTGAAGTCCATGCTTAGGTAGCTTTTTGGATTCATGTCAATCAAACAAAAGTATCCATTTGTGATATTGTAGGGGGAGTTTTTCGGCTAGTTGTTTGGTTGCACCAACTATTATTGATCCAATGACGATCGCATCGTTTCAAAATACCATTATATCGTCATTGGTCATTTTCCACTCCGGATGTTGTTCGCCGTGTTTGCAGTATTTTTCTCCACACATGGTGCCGTAAAGATGGCCATGGGTTGGTTCTTGCGCTTTGTGTTGTTCCAAGTACCATGTTGGTATCAACATATCGTAGCTTTCTTGCATGTTGACGACTTTGAAGATTTCCAATGATTGATGGTTTCCAAATGCTAGTCCTAGTGGGATAGTATATAACCCTGGTAGACTTACTTTATTGCCCCCAAAGTCTTTTGCTTCGATAGTGCTTTCCCTTCTTATAACAGGTATTTTAAATACCATGGAACCTTGTGGGGATATTGTGAAGGATGAAGATGCTAGATCTGACATGGCATATACAGGAAATTGTTTGCTTGAACCGGTGTTGTCATTGTGATCTATAAAGAACTTCTAGATTGGTCTCTTCCCAACTCAGGTTTTCGGCACTTTGTGTAATTTTTTCACTTCGTAGAATACAAAGCTGTCTTTTGTGTTTTGTCGCTTGCTTGAGGTTCCGCCCACGGTGGGGTGTTGCTTCCATTTCGTAGCCATCCTTTCGACAATGGCTGGGCCATACTGGTCCTTGTTTAATAGATAAGGGGATTTGGTTTACTTACTACTTTTTTGCGCAACTACAAACCAGCAGTTTCATCCCTGCCGGAATCCTCAAGGTTGCGACGGGTAACTATATAAAGGCTTTCTCCCGCCTAATCACCATAATCCTTCTCTTATTTCTTCATTCTCAATCTGTGGATTCCTCTTGTTGAATCCACAATTCTTCCGCTATGTTTTCACTGCTATCATCAGTTGGTAATTCTCATTCTGATATTTGTACTTGTGGCTCATTTTCTTGATCGCTTTCTATTTCATAATCGTCCGTTGGATCGTCTTTGAGCTGGTCAAATCCCCCTATGTTCAGTTTTTGATATGTTTTAGGTTTGCCAAAATCCGCCGTTCCACTCGTGACCTTAACACTCTGAGAGAATTTGATTGTTGCATGGGCGCCTTTCCGATCTGAAGGCCAAGCACATCTCAAACATTCTTTAGCTCCCCTTCTTCTATCAATTTCTTTCTTGGGAACTCCCTCTATTATCTGTTTATAGGTTTTCCCTTCCCGACTTGTAAAACCTCGGGGCATTTCCTTTGGTCCATTCTGTGGTTTTTTGCCTTGTTATTTGTGGTTTTCAAATTGGGGAGAACGCTTGAATTGATGTCTTTTCTGGATTTACCCCAACTCGGAAACTCACCCTGTGGTTTTTGCGGGTTTGCTCATGATTCCACAATTCTGTTCTGTGGCTTGCCACCCTGAACATTTTTCCCGGCATTGATGATAAGGTCCCTCAGTTCCTCATCCATTTCGTTGGCCAGATTGACCGTGGCCAATTGTTTAAAGATTTCTGGTGGCAATCCCTTCATCAGCATTGTTCGGTTGGCCACTTCATTGATTTGTGCTTTGACATTAAAGGTGTCGTATTATATGATCATATCTTGAATGTTTCCGTTATACTGTACTGCCGTAATTGCTCTGTATTCTGTTTCCAGTTGGAAATGATTATGAAATCTGGCATATATTGCTGCTCGGTATGCTGCCCAGCTCAAATTATACTTTCGTCTGCTGGCATCTGTTTCCCATTGCTTATGCCATGCCAATGTGTGCCTCTCCAGTCGACCTCTGCAGTACTGTACCTTGATCTCTGGTGGGGTGAACAGTTATGGTTGATCCGCAATGTATATTTCCATGCACATCCACCACAAGTCAAAATTCTCTGTACTTGACCCTGTATACTTAGGAGGGTCTGTTAACTTAATTCTGGAGTCCCTTGATCTGCCTGATGCTGGTGGTCGTGTTCTTGAACTTGACCTTCGTCTTCTGGAGCCTCAGTGACTTGGAGGGTGTTACTGTGCTCGTGGTGGGTCGCCTCCGATACCCCCTGGTGGTGGTGGTGCATCTCCCCTGATTCCACCTTGTGATGGTAGTCCGCTATATCCACTTTGTCCAGGTTCTGGATCTTGTAGTCCTGCATGTGTTCCACATCTGCCTCAGAGTCCTATGCTGGGTGCGACATCTGAGTCTGTTATGGGAGACATACTCCTGTTCCTTTCTTCCATTCTCAGTTGCCATTGTTGCACTCTTTCAATCCGGCCTCTTCTTTCTGGCGTTGTGGCCAATAGCTTTGCTTCTGCTACTGCCTCTGCTGACACGGTTGTTTGATCGGCAATTTCATTCATTCTTCTTATTATGGTTTACAGGTCCTCCTGATCAGGAGCTTCATCCCTTACGAAATATTCCAACCCAACTATTTGTTTTTGTAAGGTATTGTGTAAGACTGTCAACACTACTTGTTTTAGCTTTAGTTGGGTCTGTTCTGTTTTGCAGGTCTCAACTCTATCCTGTAGTTTGTTTAACTCCTCATTTGCTCCTGCGATGATCTGTTGGTATTGTTCTTGGATAGCGTCAATTCCCATCCTTGCTTCCTTAAGTTCAAAATCGAGTGCCCATATTCGCTGGTCGTGTCTCTCCAGGACATGGACTCCTAGCATTCTGATGATTTTGACTTGCTGGGCGAAGATTGCGCAGTATCGTCGTACGTCGTCAAATTCGCACTCGATCATTTCTATCTCGGTATTGCAGCAGTTGATCAGGTTCTGCACCTCTTGGTCTAGGCGTGACACTTGTGCCTGGATGCTGTCTATCATCTTGGTGTCCTCCTGGTTGGTGATCTCCTGGTACTGCCAACATGACTGCTGGTTGCGATCCTGTATCCTCTGGACCCATTCTGGTAAGGGCCTAGATGCTGATGCGGTCAATTTGGAGACTGCGGTGGACACGGGTGCCAATTGTCCCACTCTGAAGGGTTGTGGGCGCCTGGGAGTCGCCATTATGAAATTGTTGAGATGGGAACATGAATGGTCTCGAAAGTTTGGCACTGTTTAGTGCTGTAATTGCTAACTGTCAGATATGATGGCAACTCTTACACTTGTTGTTACAATATTTTGGCCAGTGTTCTGGACAAACTTTAAGGTGTAACTTTTGTTGCCATTGGTGATTGTAGCAGCACAGCAAGCTTTGGTTTCGAATAGTTCACAGCTCATAAACGTCTTTTTTCGGATGACATCCGAAATATTCTACTGTTTCGTGGGTACTCCTGCGTAAGTGGAGGCAGACCGATATCGACATTCTTGGTGTCGATATAGTCTGCCTTTAATGACTAAGACAAAATTGAACAAATATAGTTCAATGGTGGTTCGTCGGAGTGGTTGTGGGGTGTGGAGATATTCTGACATTTGCTGGGTACAGCCGCAACCTGAGAAATCATAGGAGTCCTGCAGGCAGTTCACTGAAGACTCATCGTAGGATACCTGCAAGTGATATTCACCGATTTTGCAAAAGTGGAAGTAGTTGTCGACGAGGTTTTTGTAACACAACAACCTGTACAACACATCCAGGTGAGTGTTGGTTTGGCAATAGTGGTGCAGATAGGCGGTGTTGTAGATAATGATGTCTTCATGTACGTATTGGGACAGAGATAATATAATATTCTTAAGGTAAAAACTTAATAATATCTCAGGTGGTTTTCCGCTGTTGTTCTTCTGACTGTGGATTGCTGCTAGAGCATGATCATTTCTTTAACCAGAAAATTCATGTGGTCTGTTATAGGTGAGTATTTCTCGTCAGAGGTATATCAGTCAGGCATGACAGTACTTTTCTTATCACTATGATGTGTGTATATAGTAGTATCTCCATAACACTGAATCCACTGAAGTGGGTGTTCGCCCAAATCAACGAATCATTGCGACAGAGCCGATCTCGGTAGTTTGCTGCGGAGAGTTTTGTTCGACACCGTGTGGAGGCATAAGCTTCCACCAGGCATCCCAAAGCTTATCCTGAATTTGTGATGATGTTGCTGACACAAATATGAGAGCATTACTTCGGATTAGTTATCTTTCATCATTATGAGTGGAATAGTGATCAAACATTTAATCAGCTATCAACCCATATTTTGCGACATACCTAGTGTCATCAGGTCTTATCCGTATTCCCCGAAGGGGGTGCCCTCTCTCCATTCTGTGCATTTGCAAACGCAATATTCTGGGGTTTGACAGTCAAGGTCCGAACACTCATCTTTGAGGTGATAACTACTGGGGTGCTGTAAGCTTATCTCCTTTCACTATTCAACTCAGGAGATAGCACAGTCCCGCATACTAAGATAATACTGTTTGTCCAACTGTTTCGGAGATGCTGTTTCGGGGATGCTGTGTGATGCTCCGAGTATAGTTTTTATCCCAGTATTAGTTTGATATAGGTTAACACTGGTCTGATTCATAATACACAGCTGACCCGAAGCAATTATGTTTGCTTTGGAAGTATGGTCTGGTGTGTCCCATGCCTTGGCCAGCGCCAAAGGGATTGCCCCCTCAGTCACTGTCAGATCGAGTGTGCATATTGTCTCCGCATGGGTTAGCTAGCCCATTTTGCAAAAGACCTGGTATGGAAGCTTGGAATATTATGGGAATTGCAGCCGGCTATGTTGAGCCTTCCACTTACTCACCAGTAGACATCCTCCGGGGTGTATTCTCATCCATCTGACACAAATCGTCATTTGGTGAGCCTGGGAGAATAAACCTGATGTACCTCATATGCATAATACAGGAACCCTTAACAGAATATAGTTGTGCAGTATTGGGTCAATCTATATTCTTCAACATTCTACCATTATTGGCTCCTTGGATGCTACTAATTAGCAGTTTGCCAGCTTTCCATTTGCTATTGGTATTATTTTTTGGCCTTTCAATAGTTATCAAATTCTTGAATAATTCAATTCATCTGTAAATTGGCTTTCTATCGGTTATTGCCAATTCACAGTCAAACTGATTGAAACTATCCACTTAACTTCATTATATATTGGAGGTGTGCATGATTATTATTTTAAGATGAAAACAGATTGGCTCTTGTATGTCCAAAAAATAATATATACCTAAGTATCAAGAAAATAGTTAGCGATAATATATGACCCACTGCAATCTTGATAAATGCAATACCACCCACTCACTTAAAAAAATCATCTTTAAATATTGATACTAATTGTTCTTTATTGACTTTGGTAAACAATGATTTTGTATCCCAAAGTGGATTATTTTGAATATCCAGGCAGTTGATTGGCCAGTATGGACTATCAACAATGGACTACTGAAATTGCTTCCACCTAAGTGCAATATGATAATAGCCAGAATTAACTGATCAGGTTACATGTATCCACCAAGGACTGTTGGCTCTGATTTTCAAATAATTATGAAAAATTGTAATCCCGTGAATTTTTAAGAATAAGAATACATTTTATCTTCATGATTTTGTAAAATATAATCCCTTGTTTTATTATATTCCAAATTTTTTGTCCAATATCTTGCTATCTGTTAAAAACCGGTTATTGAAATAAGGTTCTAATATTACTTTGGAAAGTATTTTGTAAGACTTTGCTGTATTAGGATTGAATCTATAGATACCACATTTATTATCTGTGGTTATTGAAATTCTCACTTGGTTGCTCAGTTCAATGTCTTTCTTTCAGATTTCCTTTCCACTTGATTTGATATCAAGCCTCTTTCCATACATTGCTATTCTGTTTCCCCATCACTCCATCAATATTATTCCATGTTTTATACTTGTAGCTATTCATATTATCACCCAGTTCATTCTGCTCACCGGCTGAAACAAGTTCAGGCCGAAATATCAACTGTGTTGATAGCAAGTTGATAGTGTTCAACAAGGGATACGTAGAATTGATTGTGAATATGATGTTGACAGGATAGTTCAAGCTTAATAGCAGTAGGTGAGTATATCTTTGGGCCATACAGGGTATATGAAGCTTTGCATCTGATTTCTTGAATAGTCTTAGAGTTTTGAGGTTGAATATATTTCATATTATTGAATCACTGACTATATTCATTGTAGTTTTCTTAGCACACCTATCGTATTACTTCTGCTTAGTTTCCCATAGTTGATTTCAATCTTTATTACCAGTGATCTATATAATAGTTATCCAGTTAATATTATTCCTAACTACCAGATTGTTTACTTCTACTTCAATGGGCCAATTTACTCAACAGTTGAATAGAAAGTTTGAAAAGAATTGTGACAATCTCATAGGATTTGTAAGAGATTTGAGATGAGTTTACTGTGCTATTGGTAATATTGCTAGCCAGTTATACTGAAGCTAATTGCAGCAATTCAGCAAATAAAATTGTAGTATTTGGTAGACTCTTTCTGTTTGCTTAGCTGTTGGACAGTGGAATAGCAAAGATAAATTCAACCAAATGTGAAAAGCTTCTACCAATGAAGACAAAAATGTGGCAGTGAATCTAGAGTTTCAATCTGGTACTGTATTTCTTTATAGACCATAAAATCACTGTTCTTTCAGAAAGATTTTAACCAGGTTTTAGCATTCTTTATACTTTCTTCCAATAGAATCATGTGAACCCTGTTGGTAAAGTAGTAGATGATTATTCATACCTATAAACATCAATCTAATACCAAAAATTCCATATGAAATTGGATGGAAATACAATCCCATCAGAAGTATACTAATTCAAAGGGTTGTAGCAGTGCATAGCGAGTATAACAAATTGCTTTGTTTTTTTGATATTCAGAATATATCCAAAAATAATCTTCAATGCACTTTTCTCTTTAAGACCAATAGAAGTATCATCCGATGGACTCAATTGTTCTATCCAGTACAATATGTTCTGCCATTGTTCAATTATTTTCTACTGCCAATGTATATTTGCATAATTGCAGTTTATTCATAATCTTCTATTGGCTAATATGGCAAATGGTTGTATTTTTGAAATAAAATTTTGGGCAAGAGTTTCCAGTCATAGCCTGGATATACTCTTGTTCACAAGCAGTATTATTATCAGTATGGCTGACCACTGCTTTCTACTACGATGAATGTAATTTGACTACTGCAATTGTAGTCAAATTGGCTGAAGAAATTGCAATCAATTTGCCTAATAACTCAATTACAATCACCTGCACTGTATTATATTCAGCTGTTACCAAGAAATAAATTCTTAAATCACAATCAATTGGACAATTTATATTGTCTTAGGTACCACTATAACTGACATTTTGGCAGAATAGATTGATGGTCTTGAAAATATATTGTATTTCTTGATTGTGCTGTCTGGATAGCAGAATTTGTTAATATTATATCCTACCCACTCTGGAGCCCAGCTGATATGAATTTCATTGGAGATTTTTGTAGTTGTGAAGAATTTACAATTCTTATAATTAGTAGAGAAACTGATTTCACAAGTAGCAGCTTTGTGATATTTGTCCCATTTTTTGAATACAGATACTATTACTAGTATGACTTTGTTATTTATTCCATAATTGATTTTGAGTCTGTTTTTTTCTTTCAGACTGGCATGAAAAAGAGTGTTGTCATCTATCAATAACTTTGAAAAGTACTGGTTGAATTGCAAAATAAGTGATATTATGTTCAATTACTTTGGACCAAGTTGTCTGAATATACAGTGATATGGATTCCACTGTACAGTGTTTTTTCATTCATTAAAAGCTGCTGATTTCATGCATTTCTTTTCAATTGCATATTTCATTGGTTTTCTTGGGTAATTATATTTAGAGATAGTATATATTTGAATATTTTTTAATATACAGTTGATAGAAGTTGATAAACCTGAAAAAAAATTGGATTTCTTTTACAAACTGTTGTAATATTGTGAGCATCACTCTAGGTTGACCCAGTCAAGGAATATCTGTACTTAGTTTGAAAACTGCTTCGAAGGTAGATTACAAGCTTCACTTGCAATATGGAAATCACCAAAAGATTCTGGATGAAAAATATAGGCTTTGTGCAATACGTACAATATTAAGGCGTGTTTTCCTCACTGCGAAGATCAATGCGTTTCAATCATCGCAGAATCCAAGGTCTTTATACTTTCTTCTTCGCTTCCAACCAATACTGCTATATATGCATTTTTCTAGAGCTCTTGTATCTTTGAAGCAATGCCCACTAATTCACTACTACCATGTACCTCCATTTCACAATCCTCCATTGTCTTTATCATTATCAGATTACAATCAGACCATTGGAATCTTGAATAACATCGAGCTTGCAGGCTTGTGCCTCCAGACCAGTTGTATCCTTTCGATCTGTTGACCTCTACATCAATTGGCCTGTGTCGATAGAGGGCAACGTTGGTGTTCAGACGCAGCACATATTCCTAGGCCTCCAGCAGTGATTGGCTGCATGGCTGGAACCTGTCAGCTGGTTGTGGGCAGTCTATTTGCTATCGGCGTGTTGTCAGCTTCTTAGCCAAGGCCATTTAGCTGTGTGTTGGCTGCCCATGTGTTATTGGCAATTTGGAGCAGAAGCGACCACAATCATGAACTAGTCTTTGTTGTTGATCTGAGCTGTGTTTGTTTGTTTGCTAGCCATCCCGGATGATTTGCTCTGGTTTTTCAGACAAGAGATAGCTGTCATTTGAACAGAGAAATCATAAGGTATTGTACATGACCCTGCAGTGAGCTTGTAAAATGTAACACCACCACGTGCTTGGAAAATTTGCCTCTGAACAATCGTACAGATCTGCCCATTATTGTCTTGAACTATACATGATCTAACACACCAAAGTGAATTCTGTTCGAAATTTTCCAAGTTGGTGGGTCAATACGGACTCCCTTGTGTGGACCGATCCACTCGGTTATGTCGACATGAAACATATGGCAGCAAGCAAAATCGATCAATCAGATTGTATCCAGCTAAGTCACCTTGCTTTCTCTTTCTGTCTTTGATTTAGAAAAATCTTCACCCCATTTGTCCTCAAAACTAAATCCCATTTTTCTTTCATGGTTTGGACAATATGACTCCTTGTGCCCAAAACCAAAACCATCTTGCATTTAATCTGGAAAAATTGTGACCCCTTGTACCCCTTAAAACCAAATCCTTTATAAGGTGACTTGTTGGCTGTTAAAACCCTTCTTGGGGAAAAGGTACTAGCACAACAATTTGATTCTATTATTCTTTACAGCCAGTGGATTCTATCCATTGTATTTCTTCAATAATCTCTTGTTATCAAAGTCCTCATAAGGTTCTTCAGTTCAATCTGCCCATTCCAGATATCACTTCCACTTCAAAAGATATCAAAGCCATTTACATTCCATGCTATACTGGCTACCCATGACTTCTTCAACTTAATTGTCGGTTTCGTATTTGTAGCTGACCACATCATACAAAAGCTCATTCTGCTTGCTGGCTGAGGCAAGCTCATATGGAGGTCAAGTAGGGTTGGTGGTGAGTAGATAATATACTATAAGTGATATATAGAATACATTGTCAATACGCCATTGATTTGATATCTAAAGCTAAATACTAGTGGTTGAGAGTACCTTCAAGACCTTGAAATATCCATGAAGCTGTACAACCAGTTTCCTTGATGGCCTTCGAGTGATGAGGTTCTTCCCATTAAGTATCACTGGAGTACCTATTGAGCACTTTGGAGATTCCTGAGTATGCCTGTTATGGTATTGCCTCATTGTCTCCTATCCCTGCCCTAAGCCCTTACAGCAGAGTACAAACACCCTGGTTATTTGGTCAATATTTTCCCTGTATGCGAGATTCCTTGCTACGGCTGCGATGGGCGGATTCGTTCAAGAATCGAACCCAACTTTGCAAACAGTAGTGATATTCCTGTAGCAGTAGTAAGTAAGTTATTGTAGACATACTCAGCCAATGATAGTATCTCAAATCTATTATTCTGCACATAATTATAGTAATTCCACTGATAACATACCAACATTTTGTTGACTTGTTCCATTTGTCTGTCTGTTTCAGGGTGGAATGGCGAAGCCATCTTTACTCCGATATTCAGAGTTTTGACTAACAAGGATCAAAATGTGGAGGTGATTATACAGTCCCAATCTGCCACTATGTTGGATAGTAGACCATACAAACTCCATACTTCTTGAAAATATATTTTGACCAGGTCTGTTGCCTTCTTCTCACCATCTTTCAATGGAATAAAGTGAAGAATTTTGGTAAATCAGTCAACTATTATACATACTGATGAGCATTTGTCTTTTACTGGTAATTTGATGATCATATCTATCGAAATCAAATCCGATGGGGAGAACACTAGTTCGAGTAGCTGTAGCAGTCCATACCAAGTGTAGCAAGCTTCTTTGTTGCTTTGATAGTCAGGATACATACAGAAAGAATCTTTGACAGATTTCCCCATTTCTACCCGAAAAAAGATCTCTCCGACCAGGTTGATCGCCTGATACTGCGCCATGTGACCAGCTACCTTTGGATGGTGTTTGACATGAAATATCTGCATCTTCAATTGCAGATCATGAGGAATCTGGAATCTGACATTATGATTCAGAACTTCGTCTTTGAAAGAGATGTCTAGGCTTGGGTCTCCATGTTTAGCTCAGATATACTCTTTTTGCCTTGCAGTATTATGATTTGTCACAGTTGTGCGGAGTGACTATTGATGGTAGAGTGATGATCAATGAATCATATACAAGATACAGCCCGACGAGAATGTTATCATGTTTCAAATGGAGGTTGAAGCCTGACAAGGATGAAATCAGGTTTCGAGCGGAGGGTAATGCACGATGAGAATGAAATCAGGTTTCGAGCAGAGGTTAATGCACCATGAAGATAGAAATCAGGTGGTGAATCAGGTTTTATGGAAAACGAGAGAATTGTATGAAAGCAGTGTACAATGAACGCAGGAGTTCAGATGTATTATAGAATGAGTGAATCACTATATATAAACCAGGCACTTGCCGGAGGATAAGTTTTTTTCTTGACTCGTTCTCTGGTTTATGATACAATCAATCATCTTCGGCTTTCATGTCATTCACACTGTGTGAATCTCAATCGAGTCTCTTGCATACAGTCCTCATTTTCTTAGCTACAAGCTATTCTTGATTCTTGAGCCCATGGGCTTTCGGATTTCATGACCTCTAGAACCCCGAGCCTTGAACCATTGACACCTAGCCCTGAATCTTTGACATTTTTTGTTGAGCTGACCACTGCATCCAACAGCCATAAATCTCATATAACTGATGGAATTGATTTCTATTGCGGAGAATAAATGGCAATCAGTTTGACTTATGACTTTATCCGCAAAATGTAAAATGCTCCTGGAGCATTGGTGCAATCCCCCTGAGACTCCTGGACACACCCGGAGCATGGCAAGGTACTCCAGGAGCCTCCGGGAGAAATGGCGTAGTTTCGGACCCTCCTGGGGCGCTCACCAATCCTCCCTGAAACTCCTGGAGCTTGGGAAGGTACTCCAGAGGAATGCAGCAGATATTGGCATTGTTTCGAACCCTCCTGGAGCTATCACCAAACGTCGTTGGGACTCCCGGAGCACAGGAAGGTACTCCGCCAGCCTTCAGGAGTGATTGGCATAGTTTCAGACCTACCTGGAGCTCTCACCAACACTCCTGGAGATTACAAAATTAATGGATCTTGTTTCGAACTCTCGTGGATCTGGCACCAGTGCTGCCGGAGGCACCAGAATCAGGTTCCGGCTGGCATGCTTGGCCTAGCTGGGCGAGTGAGCGAGAAAATGACAGGTAAATCACTCCTGGAGTCTTTAGGGAGAATTGGAAAAGATGCGAACACTCTTGAAGCTCTAGCCAAGTTCTTTCGAGATCTTGACAGTTTTCTTCTCTGTTTCACAAGGTTTCGGCGCACCTAACCACTGAATTTTGACACTCTGAAACCTACTGGACGGATGCTTGACGAACCTGAGATGGTAAAATCGTTATTGCTGCTGTGATCCCCGGTGCGCTGCAGATTCTCAGCCCTTCCGAGATGCCTGAAACTTATGACCTCCTCAGCGCTCCTGAAATGCTCAATGCTCCTTCGAAGCTCCAAATTTATGGGATTCCTGGCTTTCCTGAGATCCCTGGCACTCCTGAATTGATGTTTGCACATGCCTTTGATTAGGGTGAAATCTTGACTCTATCGATATCTACGATATATTCAGGGTTGGATGAAATTAAGGGAGATGACGGCTTTCAAGCGGGCTTGGAGCGAGTTTAAAGATAATGATTGATGCTGCCAATCACAAGAAATTGTGAGAGAGATGGTGGCTGAAGCTGGTTGCCGAAAGCGAGGGCATGACAGAACGCGAGTAATTGGTATGAAATGTTGTTTGGAATATGTCAACCTACGATTGGGAAGACAAGTGGAGGACTTTACTCAGGTCAAGAGGAGGGGCTGCACATATGGTGCTCCCATGGGAAGGTGAGGCAGCAGCTGCAGCCGGCTGCAGAGAGCGAGGGTCAGATGCAGTGCAAGTGTAATCGGTGCAAGACCTGGCTGGAGAGATGTTATTCTACAATTGCAAAGCTGAGTAAAGGACTGAACTTGAATAGGAAAAGAGATGGTCCCCAAAGTCAGCCTGAAGGACAAGGACCACCGTTGTATGAGAGTGATTGATTGAATAAGGACCGATGGCAGCAGATTCATGATACTAACTGACTAATGACTGGTGATGAGCCAGGCAGGAGATTATCTCTGGTAAAGCTGGATGTGACTAGAAGAAAAGAGGGAGAATATAGATGAGAACTTAAGAGCTGCAGAGAGACCAGAGATGGACGAAAGCTATGGGAGCTGGGATTTTCTTGTGCTCAAACCTAGGTCTCGATCCAGTATATTGTACCTGTCAACTCATATAATCTGCTTAGCAAGCCGCATCTCATAACCCAAACTCACAGCTCGAATCCAAATCAGAGGTGCAATTTCGGCCAACCAAGCCTTATAAGGCGTAGCCAATTAACAATCGAACAGATTGGACAACAATACGAATGGAATTTACCAAATCAAGTACTAGTTTCTTGCATATGAATCCAAATTCTTAGTGGGCTTTCGTTCATCTCTGTCTCTCTGCAGCTCGCGAACACTCATTCCTCTTCTCTCTCATTCCTTCTCGTCCCCTCTCTCAACTTCATCCTGGATTTTCCAAAGTTCAGTTCCCCCTGAGCATCACCAGTCATCAGGCGGTTAACATTATGACCCACCACTAGAGTCAGCTCTGATTAGTCCTTGCTTGATTGATCGCTCTTGCATATCATGTGGTACTTGTCACTACAGCTGGCTTCAGAGGCCGACATATCTCTCATCAATGTCAAGTCCTCCACACAGCTTTACAATCGTGGGATAACGTCTCCCAAGCCCCAGGTCATGCACCAATTTCCCTCGCACTCCGTCTGGCCCTCGCACTCTGCAGCCGGCTGCATCTGCTGACTCTCCTTCCCATGGGAGTACTGTACGTGCAGCCTCTCTTCTCTACGCAAGTTCAGTCTTCCACTCAGCTGTGTGATTGTTCATTAATATTTTCCAAGCCAGATCCGGCACCAATTTCTCCCATGCAGTTTTCTCTCTCACAATTACTCGTGCTGGGCAGCCTTCATCCCACTCTATATCCATCGTGTCCATCTTGCTTTAAACTCACTCCAAGCCTGCTGAGATCCATTATGACCATCCCTCTCCACTTCCACCGGAGATCCATGTTGATCTCTCTAAGCCCGCTGGAAATTCATCGTGTCATCTTTCTCCAAACCTACCAGTGATTTATCTCATCATCTCTCTCCAAGCCCACTGGTGATCTATTCCGACATCTCTCTCCAATTCCTCTGCAGATCAATCTTGTCATCCCACTGGAGATTATTCATCTCTCCCAAGCCCGTGTTATATCCCTCATTCTATTCATCCAAGCGTGTATATACTGTAGATAGATATCAATAGTAACTACAATTTCAGGCACCTATATCCCCATAACAGGGCTACTCAAGCACATTGGTGGTTGCACTTGAGCACAATCTAGTTTTTCAATATCTTCTAGCAGCGCTCCCAGATGCTCCAGAACCTTACACCAGCGCTTCCAGAGGCTACAGAACCATACACTAGCGCTCCCGGAGATGCCAAAACATCACACTGGCACACCCGCAGGGTCCAGAACCTTGCACTGGTCCTCCTGGAGGCTCCAGACCCTTGAACCAGTGCTGCTGGAGGCTGCAAAACCTTACTCTGGGGCTCCCGGTCGCTCCACAACCTTGCACCAGTGCTTTCAGAGGCTCCAGAACCTTACACTGGCCCTCCTGGAGGCTCCAGAACCTGGCACTGGTGCCCCCAGAGGCGCCAGAACCTTGCACTGGTGCTGCCGGAGGCTCAAGCACTTTACATAGGTGCTCCTGGAGGCTGCAGGAGCGCCCTCTTATGCTCCAGGAGCCTCCAAAACGTTGCACTTATGGCGAACTACTCTGAACTACTGTAACCACTCCCGGAACCTCCGGGAGCCTCGGGAAGCAAGAATTACATTTTGCTGATGTTCATTGCCGTTACTTGTACTGTTTCTCCTACAGATATGACAAACTGATTGGCTCTCAGAACGTAGAAGATAGTTCATTTTCATTTCCTTTGGCCCTACCTCCCCCAGTTTCAGGGCAGTACTCTGATTACCTAGATAATTTATCCAGTTTCCAATTTGCACTACCAGATTGGAAGAATAGTTTGAAGTTATATTCTGCCAATTCTTGAGCCCAACAGATTTGTCTCTGATTCAAAACCTGTGGAGTTGTAAACTATTTGAGATTCTGGTCATCAGTGAAGACACACATTTGCTGTGCAGTACTTTCGAGATTACATCTCCATTCCTTGAATGCAGATTCAATTGCCAGCATCTCCTAGACATATATTTGGAAATGATTTTGTCTTTGTCAATTTTTCAAGAGTGGCAAGTGATAGGATGCAATCATCCATGAATGACTTGGGAGAGTACTGCGCCTATTGAAACATCACGTGCATCAGTCTCAATCTCTACTGGCCAAACAGATTCAAAGTGCTGTAATATGGTACCCTTAGTGAAATACTTTATTAGCCTATTGAAGGCTATTTGATTTCTGAAATTTGCTGTCTAGTCTAACTGTTCTGGGGTTTTCTTGTTTAACTCCATTGCGAGATGGCATATGATTGAAAATCCTTCGATGAAGTGTCGATAGAAGTTGGCAAACACCAGAAACGACTGGATGTGCTTGATTGATTCCAGAATCTCCAATTTGAGCATTGTATCAATCTTGTCTTTTGACATGTTGATACCTGCTCAAGATATAAGATAACCACAGAACTGATTTTACTTCTGGTGCCATTCACCCTTATCGGGTGCAATAGCCCAGTCATTCTCCTGTAGTTGATGAAGGACTTCTCTAGTCCATTGCCTCTGCTCTTCTTCATTTTCTATATACATGAAGATATCATCTCTATAGACTACAACTCCATAATTGATTAGATTTTGCAGGATCTCATCCATCATATCTTGTAATATAGCAGACACATACACCAGGCCGAAGGGTACTAATAGGTTTTCATAATGTCTATATTTTAAGTTCAATGCAGTTTTTCAATAATTACTGGATTTAATTCAAATGAGGTTGTTGGCTGCTTTGCAATGATTGTTGGTAAGAATCCATAATCCAGCAACGCTGCCTCAGCATTCGTTATTGGTGGCAATAGATATCAGTTCATCATCATCACACAATTGAGATCTCTGTGATCCATGCACCACTGTAAGCCTCCTCCATGCAGCTTTGGAATGAAAAGTATGGATATACCTGCAGGTGACTTGCTAAGACAGATCTTTCCAGAATCAATCATTTCCTTCAGATATTCTTCAAGGACTGAAAGCTCTGTCTTTGAGAGTGCATAGATGGGACCCCATGAAGGTCATTTTCAATCCTTTAAGTCAATAACATGATACCAGAAACAATGGGGTGGAAGACCATCGGCAGTGCCTCAATTGTATAACATTTGAAAGTCTTTGTACTGTCATGGGATTTACTCTACTCAATCATTCTCAATGTTGTGTGCTATATTGATATGCATTGAACATATAATGCTGATCGATTGATAATCTGAACTGAACTTCAAAATGGAATTGTCATATTTGATTTGGAATAAAGATACTGCTGCCTATGTGCAGTGTTGGTGGCAGTTTTTCAATGTAAACTGGAACATTTCAGAATCTTCAGTACCTCTGCTGAGTGATCCATACATAATGATCCACTAGTAAGGTAACATGATATCAGGCAAATTCTCCATGGAACCAATTTTGAAGATTTCTTTGGTATAATGAGATCCATTCCACAGAGGAATGGGAAAGGTGTACTGCCAACTCACCCCATCAGCTCTTTTGCCATTGAAGATTTCAACTATAATCGGTTCTATTGGAGTTACTAATGCAACACCAGGCAAATTGGTGCACTGCTTTGACATTATACATGAATTGTGCCCAGAATGCAAGAGGATCCTTATAGGGATGTTCTTATTGTCTCAACAGTTTGCATAAATATGTATCCTTTTGCCAGTATTGGGCCCACGGAAGGGCCCACTTTCACATATGCTGCGCCTTGTCGCTTATAACAACACATCCACCCACTTAAACCCCCCCCTAGAATATTATAAATTGAAAGATAACTAGTAGAAGCTTCTATTTACAAATTCTGGTGGCAGTGTGACAAGTTCTGCGGTGCTGAGTTGCATATAAATAGCAGTACTTTGGAGATTGTGAGCGTACCATCCTTCAGCCCAGTGGCAACCACCTTCCCACTTCCCATCTACCACACCACAACAACCATGAGCAGAGGAGCCCTCAGACCTCGGAACCTTAATGTCAACTACCTACCCCCACCACGTATACTCTCATATCCACCATCCTCACCAAAAAATTTCCAAAAACAAAGTGCCAAGCATCGCATCATGGGCAATCACTCTGGTCCAAAGCACACCTCCTGCCAACCACCACCACTATCTACAGTGGTACAGCATCGACCTGTCATTATACCTGATGTGTCTTCACTAACTACTGAAGCTTCACCTGCAATGCTCAATCTTGACAATAATTATAGCTCCTCAGATGAGGTATATATTGAGCCAGCCAGGTCGATTACAGCTGGTCACACGGCCAAGCGGCACAAGAAAACACTCAAAAAACCGATTCAAAATTTGCCTGATCATCCTAAGCTTCCCACATTCGACCCTTTACAACCTGTTGTCCCTCCTCACAAAGCATGGAACCGATTGCCCATCTCATTCTCTGAGCTGGATGCCATTACTCCAATTCAAATTTTCAATCTCTTTCTTACCAACTCTATTCTGGGACAGCTTGTAGCCAACACCAATTTCTATGCCCAGCAGCAGCTTCTTGGGCCAGAGAAGGAGCAGCAGCGTTCCTGGCAGCCGGTTACTGCGGAGGATTTTTATCTCTGGCTGGCAATTCAAATTCATATGGGTCTAATTGGAGTTCCTCCTGAGAGGTACTGGATGAAGGATGGAGTTTACCTTCCCAAGGATGGATTACCACCAGCTGCCTACCTTGGCAAGACTCACTTTCAGGAGATCCGCCGCTTCTTTCATATTTCTCCATACAATTCACCAACTGAAACTCCTGAAGGCCTACTTTGTTGGCATTCAAAGGTGGATATTCTACTGGAGCAACTGTAGTTTTTCTCGCAGCAGTACCGAGTACCTGGCAGCAATGTTACCATTGATGAAGCCATGATTCTATTCACTGGTAGGTCAATTCACATTACAAAGATGCCAAACAAGCCAATTAGTCAAGGATATAAGTTTTTCTGCATGGCAGAAAAGGGCTATGTCCGGGAGTTCCACCCATCATCAAATACAGTTGGAGGGGATCCTGTTGATGTAGAATCCCGTCTGCTACAGCTTACAGACACTGGAAAGATGGTTCACCACTTGAATAGACGTTGGCACCAGAGGTATCGAAAGCTCTCCTTCAATGTATATATGGACAACTGCTTCACAACCCAACCTCTGCTGGCAGAGCTTCGTCGGATGGGGATAGAAGCATGTGGCACATGCAGGCAGCAGTTTCGAGGATGTCCCAAGGAGCTAAAGGTTGGAAAGAATACCAAATTGCCATATCATTTTTGAAGTGGAGCTGTTAATGATGGGGTTGCAACCCTGCTATGGATGGACAGTTCGCCTGATACCATGATGTCTACAATCCACCCTCTGAGTGGTGAGGATTCACTGGTACTGAGAATGAGAAAGCATCCAGGCAACAAGAGTACCAATGCAAGTGGAGCAAAGTCCATATTTCTTCCTGGAGAACGCCAGAAAGAGCTTGATATACCTGTTATTGTTGATGCTTACAACCAGCACAAGGTGGGAGTGGATGTAGCTGACCAGTATCGAACCTATTTTGATATACAGCTCATATCCAGTCGCAATTGGTATCTACTTTTCTATTGGATTCTGGAGACAGCCCTTATCAACAGCCTTATAATCTATCGAGATCTGCCAGCAAACAAAGAACACACTGTGGATCACTTTGACTTCCGTCTCTCCATTGTGCGTGATCTTCTGCAATCTGGAAGTCAATCGACAATGAAAAGTTCCTCCCGCATTCCGGCTTCACAGGAAATCACTCGGTCGGCTCCCTCCACACAATCTGCCCTGCCCCCACTGCCTACCAGGCAAGTTACCAAGCACACCCGCCTGCCCCTCTGCCGAAAGGTACCAGGAATGCATTCCCTGCTTTGGATGGAGAGTAGAGTAGATTGTTTCCTTTGCAGGTGGAGAAGAAGTCAGGGTGGTAGTGGAGAATGCATGAAAACCAGCATAAAGTGTGAGGACTGCAATGAGGCTGTATGTTTCACACCCAAACAAAATTGTTTTTATGAATTTCACCATATGTAGAGTATTTCTATTTATTCTGGGGGCATTTGGCTGGATTGTAGTTGTGTGATATGTATTTTAAAAGCTGGCCCATCTGTGGGCCCAAACCCGGTTACTGGCAAAGGGATAATGGGTCCTGAACCCATCTTAGATTCAGATGGCAATGGTTTGGATTTCTTGGATACAGGTTATGGTAGGCTTGCGGCAGCCATCTGTTTTTGATTATGTTGAGTTGAAACCATGGTGAACTACCTTTCAACACAGCTTTGACTGATGTGTGTTGTGGTTGATTTGAAGGTGAATGAGTTTCAAATACATATAATTAGTTTAGATGTTAATTGCTTGTCACTTGTCAAACTTGGATGCTATATAAGAAGTCTATTATGAGTATTGAACATGTTCTCCGGCACTGCATTTTAAACACAAGAAAAGAAAGTTCATTGAATATCAAAAATTAATGAACGCTTCCAATAACTGTATTGGCATAACCACAAACCCCAAAAAAAACACAGATATGTTTACCCATGTAATCCCAAAGAAATATGAATATCTGTACCTATAAATACCAATAACTAGAGGTGTCTGTACCACAATATCCCATAGAAAAGACTACTATCCCATGGAACAAAGAAAAGACAAAAGTACCTTGTTTCATCCATCAATCTCTATACTATCCAAGTCTACCTCACAAGGCGCTTGATGGCTTGAAGCTGCTGCAAGTTTTGTCATATGGTCAGCCAGAGTTCCAGGCTTGACCTTTGAATGAGAGATGGTAACTTTGGGTATTGCAGTTCCTTTTGAAGCTTAGTATTCTTCTTCTTTTTCTTATTGGATGAAACCTTGATAGCATTCTTACAGCATTCCCATTGATGCCACACGGAACCACAGTGCATGCACTCATTGAACTTGAATTGTGCCTGCCGCACAGATTCTGAAACGCCTTTAAAGCTTCGTCTTTATTTATATTGACTGGTTTAGGACCCTTTTGCTATATATGGGGTTTCTTGGTATCAGAACCTTTCTCAAAGTTCTGTTTTCCTCGGTTCTCTTTTTCATCACTATCATCATCTCACTTCTGTCTGTCGTTCTTTTTATCTTTGGGCTTGTAATTGTTGTAATGGTGATTTTTGTGCAGATGTCCATCATATATATACCCAATTGTTCAAGAAATAATTGGTGACCTGCATCATTGTTTGGTATACTCTTCGAAAAGAATATTCAATCCTTGCTTTCTTAATTCAGCCTTTTGTGTACAGTCTGCTGCTATGCAATCCCTCATAAGCAGTCATGGTAGTTTGAGTCCGCAATCTTGACAATGTTGTTCTGGATGTCTCCCTTGTAGTGTAATTAATTAATCTTTTGGACGCATTGTGATCCTTTTTCCAGGTTGATGAATCGTTCCTCCATAGCCCAGGTGCTGGCTGACTGCATGTCAACCTGAAAATTCTTTCAAAGCTGTTTTTCTTGGTTGTTTTACCAGACCAAAGCATTTTCTTGAAGGATACTTCCCACAAAGATGGTTTTATTAATGTTATCATTATAATAATCCTAAAATTTTCTGTGATTGCAATCCACCCCTGTATTCCAATTGATGTAGGGTTTTGACTTGCCTGTTGGATTTCCCGAAAATATAGAGAGAAGGTCAATTTTTTGTGTCTTGCGGGGATTCAGAGTCTCTGTTGGTTGGGGTGGTGTTTGTGGTAGTAACAAAGTTGATTTACTATATTTCATTTCTGCTGGTGGTAGAAGTGATGGGATAATATTGTCTCCACTATAAAATGAGCTGGAACTTCTCAAGCTGGAGCTAGAAGACTCAAAGTTCCCTGAGGGGTCCCCTCCAATACCTCCTGTACCCTCTCAATTACCATTCTGTTCTGGAGTCACAGCCTTCTTGATTCACATTCCAACACCATCAATTACAGAATATCGAAGGCAGAATCCCTGCTGAACAGACTTGGCATCCCCTGCCTTTGTTGTCAACACTTAGTTGGTCAGAAAGAGTACTGATGTCTGCATTCTTTCATTTGAGAGCTTCATCTGCAAGGTTCTTGTGAATTCTTTGAATTTCCACTCCAAGTCCTTCTTGATCTTTCGCACTGCTGCCTTCCTCTTCCATTCCGCATTGTCCACTTTTTTCTGTGCTTTCTTCTGTATCATTTATGCTTCCTCACAAGACTTGGTATATAGCCTGGGCATCTGTTCACCATCTTTTTTGCCTTTTATCTGTTCATATACCAGTTCCTGGAACTGGGTATGCACTCAGAGGGCAAGGGGTTCTTGGGCTCATTCCATATTCTTGAGCGGAGTTGAATGGGTTCCCCAGTCATTTTCAGAATACCGAATTTGCTCATTGATGGCTGACTGTTGCTGTTCCAAGGCTTTGGTGGATAGGCCCTTTATCCAAGCAATGGCTGCATGGATTTGAGACACAAACACTTGGGATTGGATAACTATATTGGAATGCTTCTTGAATTGAGCCCTTTCGGTCTTTTCCACTCCCAGATAAACGGTATCATATATGACATCTGTTCTGATAATTCAGCCTTCATAAGCCTTGGCCAATCCTCAGGGGATTGTCTTTATCTCTAAATATTTTTCCCTTTCCTTTTCAATCAAGGTGTCCATTCATCCAAGCTCTCTGTTGATTGCATCCAAACTCTCAATAATGAAATCAAGAATATCTTTCCTGGTAATGGACTGGTATTATGTTGCCTGCTGATGCTTGTCACTGGATGGAATCAACACATTTTCCCTTCCAACTACAATGTAGGTATCCGTCATGATAGTATCTGATCATCCCATTATACAACCATGAATCATTGCTCCACAGGAGAGGTGTGTAAGATAGGAAATTGAACTTCAGCTTTTCACTGCAGTTGTACCAATGGCTCATATTCTGAGTGACAGGTGTACATTATTCAGAAGCAGCAGAATGGTAATAGATAGCAAAATAGAGTCAGTACAGAGTCCAAATTTATTCACCAATTTCAATGGTAATTGGCTATAACTGTGGATAATTGAGCTGCTGCTGCTCTTCTGATTGTCATGTGGGTTTCTGTACAGTTTTGCTTGTAATGGCACACTTCCTGATCCTCACAATTGGTGTGCAAGCCTCTGTATCTTGTTCAATACTCAGCAAAGACTGTATCATCCATACTTAGACCTCCTTCTTGTCTGGCAGTACTTGCCTAATAGAGGTTCCACAGATACAGCATATCAGGTGCCTCCCAAAAGTAATCTTTGAGATGTTTTTCAGTTTTGTTTTGGAGAGTATTAATGCTATCAAAGAACTCGAGCAGTTATGATTCTGCAAGCAGCAAGGAGATTCCAGTCAAATCAAAGATGTTTACTCGACAGTGGCTGTTGGCGTTGTATGCCATTTCGGTCACTTCATATATCAGTATGGGTAGAATAAATACCTTCCTCAAAAGTGTTTTTTTGGTAACAATATTATATAACACCAAATGCGTCACTCCAGGTTTATACTGTCAAAGTGTATCTGGACATAATTCGGAACTGCTTCAACGGTACGTTAAGAGCTTCACTTGCAATGCGGACATTACAATAAGATTCCGAAACAAATGAAGAGACTTTCTTCAAAGTGTATATTGTTAAGGCTTGTTCTCCTCGCTAAGACAGTTGATTTCTCCCTATCCTTAACAAATCCAAGGTCTTTATACCTTCGTTTTCACTTTTAATGAATACTTCTATCTACGCATTCCTCTAGAGCTTCTGTACCTTCAAACCAATACCCACTCATTCGCAACTACTGTGGACCTCCATCTCCCAATCCTCTGATTTCTGTATTGTCATTAGGTAATGATTTGACCATTGATATTCATTTTGATATGAAGTATGTGGGCTTGTGCCTCCCAACTAGTGGTATTCTTTCAACCTTAAAACCTTCCGATGAATAGACCTCTTTCAATTGAGAGTTGCTTCGCTGTTCAGAGTGGAAACAAATTCCTAGGCCTCTGGCATTTGTCGGCTTCATGGCTGGCATTGTTAGGCTTGTTTCTGGGTGTCAATTTGCTATTGGTATGATGTCAGCTTTTGGCCAATAACATTGAGCAGTGTGTTGGCTGTCTGTGTAATATCGGCAATTTGGAGCAGAAACAATCGGAATTATAAACTAGTCTTTGTTGTTTATGTGAGGTGTGTATGTGTGTTTGCTAGCCATCCAAAAAGATTGGCTCTGGCACCCAAGACAAATAATTGCCAATGACACCTAATCAGGACAATCGCGAGTAATCACAAATGATCCTGCTGCAAACTCACTATGTATAATATCTGTGGAGTTGCCAAGTGGAAAATATTTATTTTTTTGTGCTCGGCCATATATATACATCCTCCTGTTATGAAATATTCAAGCAATCCAAGTACTATATGGTGCCATATGTACTTATTAAATACTATAACCAAATTGTTTTTCGGTAGTAATGAAAAACTAGTTTTGTCAACTACATATGATTTTCATTCACGATATAGGTCAAAGTAATATTGATATACCATATTGATTTATGGCCAATAACATAATAGATTATAAATAAGATATGCATGACAAAGTAATATACCATGTATACAATTGCCCTATTATAAAACCACTTGTTAGGTACAATATAAAATGATGCATTTGTACTTTTCTGCACTTCAAGAACACTCTTTTATTACTATTTCAGCACTTATCTGCATTTTGGTCTTCTTTTCTGCCAATTCTGCATTCTAAGACAAATCTTCATATGGCCCCTGTATTCTCAATTCCAACAGCATCAATAGCAACTTTTGGAGTTCTTTTTACATTACTATATTCTGCAAATAGTAGCGAGAGAAAGTCTATGATCCAAGCTAATATATACAAGATCCAATAGATACAGCCTAAAACATTATATATCAAAGGTTTGACTACCCAGGTCATCCAAGCATCTATATTGATCATATTTTTTCCTAGTGTAGTCTTCACACCATTTCTTCCTTGACTAAATTATTTCTGCATTATGATATTATTTATACCATTTGTTATGTCTATTGTTTTTGGTTCAGCAATGTACTTTAGTCATCTTCTCACTTCATACCCATTCTCTTCTGCTTCACAATTCATTCTCTTATTTCTACTCAATACAATATCAAGTGGATTTGTTATCAGTACCTGATATGATATCTGAAGTACTTTTGTGCCAGGGGTCTTTGAGTTACTGATATACTAGAGGCAATATATTGCATAATTCAAAGATAACTACTAAGTGACAGTCCATTTCAAACTGAAGGTAGGTTATTGTTGTTGGTTTATTCAATTAGACAGTAGTAAATTCTTACATATATTTTGTTCATACAAAGTCAATAGCATCATTATTGCCCAATGCAAGTATACAGGAGAAAGTTGATACTAGCTTTTCCAAATGTCTGAAGAAGTATTCCAAGCTAGGGAAGTATTTCCAACAAATATATTCTTACTAACGGAATGGCTAATTTCCAACTAGCATTGGTGGCAGTATTGTTGAATAGTATATAATCAACAATACCTGTGATTGTGTCAGGATACTTTTCAATCTATATTATTTACAAGATGGTGATGAATATCATATACATATTGACCAACTGCTTTAATATTTTGCATTGACTTCATTCCAACATGATTATGGAAATGTTCATCTGAGTCGAGTCTTGTCCACAACAGTCAGTGTTGCTAATACCACCAGGAATGAGCTATGTGGTGTCTTGCTTAGGAGATTCCAGAATAATAATGTGTGCATTTCTTCCAACCAATATACATACACAGAAGGCATTTGAAGGTACTGTATGACTGTATTTAAGTACAGTCACCCATGGCACTGATTGTAGTACTTTATACTGTATTGCAAGATATACTGATACAGTAAAAAACATAGAGATATGTGGCTATAACCAGAGTTGAAAGAAATGACTTCAATATCTGGCAGAAAAGACCAGAGTGGAATTACTACTTCAATCAAAAACATGGTGGTAGTAAGTATGGCTTTCACAATGTATGTAATTTTTCTAATATTTGGCTGATATTTATGCTCATCTCATAAATATTTAGAATGATCACTGATCTCTACTGAGACAGATAGCACTAAAGTTGAAACAAGCAGATCACAATACTTTCATTCTTCCTAAGATGGTAGCAAATGGTTTTTCTGCCACTACTGCCAAATCTTATAAGGTAGTATTAAATAGTACATCAATAAATGTTCCAATGATGAAATGTGCTATTGGGAAGCCAATGATTTCAGTTATCTGTGTTTACATTAATGAAGATTCATTTTTCTATGCCAACAATGGGGTTGAAGATTGTGACAATGATAACAACAATAGGTAGAATACTATTCACAGTATCAACAGTCATATACAGTGACAAAATACCATTCAGACGGAAAATCACCTGAAAAATAAATTCAATGAAAACTCAGATGAGAACATAGATAATGTCAAAGATGAGGATGAAAAAGAGAACAAAGATGGGAATGCGGATGAGATCAAGAACCCACAGTCAGAGTCGGTACATAACTGCAACAGAGAGAGTAAATTAGACCATATACTTCCAGCTTACTGTGACATATAGTATGAAATTGAGTTCATAAGGCATTTCGAACAGCAAATTGTACATACTTGATATTGACTTTCAAAAATGGCACCAATTGCACAGTATTTGTTGCTGGAGATGTGGGTACAACTCCAGCCATAGTATAAATGTCATATATAGTAAATACTGTATAATATCAAGGTATATATTGCACTCCAGTATAATATATATTGTATTATGGTTCAATAGTTGGGTATACTGTATGGCAGCATCATTAAGCAATACTTCAAATGTTGGATATAAATAAATGGCATGCTTGCATTGTTTAGTGATTCTGTATCTGTTGAGAATTCAATAAATAGCAGCATTGATAAGGAAAATGATATTTGAAAGTGCAAATGCAATGGTGGGTATTCTATATATATATGGGTAGTTGTACACTACAATGACATATAAAAGGTTTTATCTCATATGACCAATTTGCCCCCGGCTTATCTATATCCTTTGTGTTACTTGTTTTTTTTTCTGATAAACATGCTCTTTCTCTTGTTTTCCCATTGCACAAGTCAAATCATTTGGTTCTTATTTCAATAACAAATTAAATATGATATTCTTTGACGTACTATTTTAATAACAACATTTCATTATGCCATGTATTCAAGAAAATCCATTTGAAAACATACCCCTTGTGCCAAATACTGCAAAATATAATATTCAGTAAATCATAAATAAGTTTCATATTTAGTTGGTAATTAGGGCATTATTTTCTTAAATAGAAGTTGAGATCTGCGGGCTGCCACTTTGTATATTCAATTGTTATAATTAACAACTATAATAGAGAGTTTTATGATACAATTTCCACCATTACGAGTTACAACATGTCATCTATAAATGAATGACGTTTGAATAACAGTAGTAGTTTGCCATATATACTTGGATATAATAAGACTAGTATGTTTTGAATAATAATTTTATCCTCAGAGATTTATACATACACAGCAAAAAAATGTATATTGAATATCAAAAACAAATAATCAATACCAATGATGACATTGGCAAATATGAAAAGAATCACAAATACTAAAATCTAGGTAATTCAAAAGAAATATGAATGTTTGTATCTATCAATATCAAAACATAAGAGGTTTGTACTTCAAATCCACTCAAGAATAATCATTGTCACATTGAAATGACCAAAGACAAAAGCAACTTGTTTCAACAGTTGATCTTCATAATATCATGGTTAGCCTTATGGAACACTTGATAGCTTGAGGCTGCTGCTGCTATTTTGATAATTTGGTCTACCAGACTTTTGAATATAATCTTTGAGGAAGAGTTGGTTACTTCTGGCATCAAAGTTTGTACTTTTTACTTTGTATTCTTCTGTTTCTTGCCAGATAAGATCAGGATGGTATTTTTATATAATATTTATTGATGTACAAAAGAACTACACAATCTGTGGTTGTTGCACTTGGTTGATTTTTCCTAAAGAGAGTTCAGAATATCATTCTGAGTTATGCACTTATCAGTAGTACCTAGCTGAGATTCCTTCAACTTTGTTCAATGTTTTTTCAGTTTGAATTGTTCTCTAAACTTCTTTGTTATTGTATTCACTTATCACTATCAATATCATCAGCACATCGGTAACTTGTTGCCCTTAATATACAGTATACCATATGACTTAATGTAATCTCTAGTAGCTACTATATTGTCAGAAGATTCAAATGGATCTATACACATTGAAAATTTGTTGGATAATACTCTTGCAACACATCCTTAACATACTATATCATATGTTGCTATTTTAACCTTATGACTGATTCATAATGCTTTGCTAGAAATAATGGCCAAACCATCTGGATTTGTTATGCCTCAGATAATGATAGTCACCGTGTATTCACAGTAGCATATTTATATTTTCAGGCATAATGGGCATAATACTGTCAGACCTCATTGTCACTTGTCAGAGGGTACAGATATAATAGTTAGGATTTGGTTGGACTCTATGGTCATATGGCTATAATCACAGTAGTCTCAAAGTCAATTATGGTATATACAATTTATTTATTACTAGATTATGAACTACTATTGACAAGTTGCAACTATGACACACTTATATAACTCCAATATGATCACTCTTGAAACTTATATTGTTCCTCTCACAGCTCTGACATTTACATTCACGAAACTATAATAATTCAACTCTAACAATTGATATATAGACTTAAAATTTCTGTCACATATGCCTTTCCATGAGCTTGGAAATCAATGGATAAAATGGCTCTGAAGTGGGCTTGGCATGAAATGCACAAGGTGGAGCACAGGTGAGCTTGGAGAGAGATGGACAATATGTACAAGACGGTTAACATGTGGGTTTGGAGAGATGAGGTTGATGAATAACAGGGTGAATAAAAGACAGCTCATAAGAGGACTGGGGGAGAGATTTCTTATCTAATAGAATGGAAGTTGATCAACATGCAACCTAGATTGGGAGATATTAACTGATGGTCAGAAAGACCTGCAGAAATCCTAACTGCAAAAGAGAGACTAGGCTGTGCCAATGGTGTTTGGCAGCATGTGCATATAGAGGTTGGGATTGGTTACTTGAGCAGGTCACTAGAGCTGGTCACTGCAGTTGGTTGCGTGAGTAGGTCACTGAAATCTGTTGTAGAGAGTGAAGGCTGGACAGATTGTGAATGTAATTGATGCGAAACCTGGCAAGGGACATGTTAACCCATGGTCACAAAGCCAAGTGGAAGACTGAACTTCAACAGATACGATATAGGCTGTACTAAAGGTGTTTAGCAGTATGTTCAAACATTTGAATGCTTTTGTGGCTTGGGTTGGTTGCTGGAGTTGGTTGCTGAAATCTGTTGCAGAGAACAAAGATCTAATAGACCTGGGTGCAATTGGTGTGAAATCCAAGAAGGGTGATATTGTTCCATGATCAGGAAACTGAGTAGAAAACTTGACATGGATAGAGAGGAGAAGGGCGATATATATGGTACTCGGTACCCAGTATATAGATTTGGTTTCAGATTCGGATGCTTACTGCTAGAATGATGGCCACATAAAATAAATGAGTGATCAATTGAATGAAGAGAGATGAATGCGGGAGCCTGATATCATCTTGCTGTTGACAGATAATGTTGAGGTAGGAGGACTGCACTGTGAATAACACAGGGTTGACAAAGAAAATAGAAATGTATGAAAAGAAATGTAGCAGATGAATGAAAGAAAACATGAATAACAGCTGGAGCAGGGACTCATATGTAAAAAACTAGGGCTGGATTAGGATAGTTGAGCATGTTATCTTGTTTAATCTCATACCTTTTAATTCAAAATAGCATTCCAACACAAATCACAGCTGCTATTTCTGCCATCCCTACCATACATGGTATAACCCAGTAATTGTTAGACAAAGATCTGAATGCAATATATCCAATTTAGACCTGGATTCTCATACAAATTCATGCTCTTGCGCTGCTTGCTCATCTATTACCATCGCCTTCACTAGCATCATCATCTTTCTCAACCTCATTTTATCCATGGTTTAGTTTCCCCTTTCAACTTTGCCAGTCAAAAGCTACATTACAAGTAGAGCCAGCTTTCACCCATTCTTGCCAAATTGATTTCTCTCTTACTTCTATATGACCTTCATCCTAGCTGCCAGCTGCTGTGACCATATTTTCACTAGCAACCAAGGATCATAGATACAGCCCCTGTCAATTCCAGTCATGTTCTTTCAATGGCTTTCCAATCTCGGATTGATATCTTTCAAGCCCAGCCTCGCACCGATCACATTCACATTCAGTCAGATCGTTGCTCTCTGCAACCAATTTCAGTGACCAGCTACAGACACAAATGGCAGTGGATGATAGTGTTGGCAATGTTTACAGGTTACCCGGCTGCTGTCTGGATCTGCAACCGGACTAAACCTGAACTGGTTATAATTTCCGGTTCCAAACCCGGACCTGAACTGGCCAACCCGTGGCTTTTACCGGGTTTGGTTAGACCCACCAGGTCCAACCTCTGGGTTCTAAAAACAGGTTCTTGCATATTTGGCGAATGGAAAGCATTGCACATATGTCTATAGAGAGATAAATTTAATAGTTCAATAACGTTTCACACTGTCTGCCCAATTGTTCATTCAATATGATAAAATATAATATTGTGATATGTTCATTACTTAGGGAACTGTGCTCGTACTCCAAAATCAATTACAGGTGATCATGACCAGGTATTAGTTGCTGTTTTGTATTGAAAAACCGTCAAAGGATCTTTAAAAAATATGATATCGAAATATAACATAAGTTCTGCACTGTTTCTCAGCGATCTGTTGACGCTCCGTTGACACTCACATTCAGTCCTGTAGCCTATATGTATGGTCGCCTGCAGATTGTATATTCAATTACAAAGAATGACAATAAGCTATATTGAATTAGGACCTATTTTGCAATACTGATAAATCACGATTTCATAATTGCTGATCCTCTCTTTCAGAGATAGTATGCATGCATCATTACAAACTATTTCATCGATAAAAGCAGTCGAAATTTCGAAAACATGATCGAAATATATAAAATCTGTCATGCTAAAGGTGTTGTGCGACCAACAATTGTTGACGTTCTGTTGACGCTCTCTTTTAGTCCTGTTGTCTACATTTCTTATTGCGCAAAAATAATAGATATGATTGTAATGGCGGGCCTTCAGGCTTATTCAATACAAATATACCGTAAGATACAGATTCATCGTGATTCAATTCCTCCAACCAGGGTCCATGGAGTGAATCAGTAAAAATTGATATGTCGATAAAGACAGTCAAAACTGCATTTATACTCATAGAGCTTACTGAATCTGATGTGCTAGGGATGTTGTGCCACCAAAAATTGTTGACACTCCGTTGATGCTCACTGTTACTCCTCCAGTCTAACCGTTTTATTGTGTATAAACTATAGATATGGTTGTAACAGCGGGCTTTCATACATATTCAATAAGAACATACTGTGTGATACAGATTAATCATGATTTAATTTCTCCAAGCTCAGTTTCAACAGTTGCTCGAGTGCAACAGTAAATATTCATTTGTCGATAAAGGCAGTCAAAACTGCAATTACACTCATGGAGCTCACACAATCTGACAGGCTAGAGATATTGTGCAACCAAAAATCATTGACATTCCATTGACGCTCACTTTTAATGCTACAGTCTACATGTTTTGTTGTGCAAACACAATAGATATGATTATAATGGCAGGCATTCATATATATTCGATAAAAATATGCCGTGCAATACGGATTGATCGTAATTTAATTCCTTCAAGCTTGGTTGTTTGAGTGTGTCTGTAAAAAATAATTTGTAGATAACGGCAGTCATAACTGCAATTGCACTCATGGAGCTCACACAATCTGACGTGCTAGAGATATTGTGCGACCAAATATCATTGACGCTCTGTTGACACTCACCTTTAGTCCTACAGTCTATGTGTCTAAGTATGTAGAATTAATACATATGATTATGACGACAGGCTTTAATGAATATTCAATCAGAATATGCCGTGCGATACAGATTGATCGTGATGTAATTCCTCCCAGCTTGGTTGCTCGAGTGCATCAGTAAAAATTGATTTGTCAATAAAAGCAGTCAAAACAGCAATTATACTTCTAGAGCTCACACAATCTGATGCGCTAGAGTTGTTGTACCACCCAAAAATGTTGACGCTCTGTTGACGTTCACTTTCAGACTTGTAGCCTCATTGTATGGTTGCCCATTTACAGCATATTCATGCGTAAAGGCAAGCATTCATTCTTATGTAAGTAACACATATTGTGCAATACTGATATTCGCAATTCAATAATTGCTGATACTCACTCTCAGAGATAGCATGGAAGCATCATCAGATCTCACTTCTCAGATTCAATTCCATTTTATTCATCATTATATTGCTCATTCCGACAGCAGAAACTCAATAATAGATTAAATATTGAAATTATTTAAGTATGCCCAATAAACCCACACGCCTATTCCCCTTCGTTGGTAAGATCTTTATCATTATTGTTGTTCTCTTTGAAATGATGATCAGTAATTAATCATGTGACAGGGGGGAGTGCATACCTGACATATCCTCGATGCTGTCATCAGTACTGGAGCCATCATAATTAGAATTGTCTTCATCTTCTGAATCTTCAAGTGGGGTAAATTCATTCACAAGGCTGAGATGAAGCACTCTTTTGGGACTAAGTTGAGCTGCTCGGGCTGCAGATTGCCCAGGGGTTGCGGATACTTCTGGTGCTGGCGACACTGTTCGCACTATAGTGGTCCCAGGCTTCGTGCTTTTGGGCCTCCGGCGAGTAGCACGATTTGGAGAAATCGTCTTTTGGCAATGAAGGCAGCCATTCAAATGATTTTCATAGATCATGGATCGATGCTTTTCACTGACCGCCTTCACACTCTCATGGCCTGGCAACCCAACACCCCTGCTCTTCTCTTCTCAAATCTCTACTCGAGGCTTTTGAATCAAATTCTTAGTTTCTTCGATTCGCAGCGCACGATATTCCATGTTTGACCATATTAGCCATGTTGAGAGTGATGCGCATGTCCGCCTGCTCGAGCTGTACACACCCACCTTGCCTGGTCATTGTTGCAGACATGTCAAAATCCTTCCCAAATTCAGTTGCGGTATTTAAAATTGAATGTTAGAAAAAGCAGTCACTTCAATCATATACTCCTCTGTGGCCTCTTCTAATGCTCTTCAGGATGCTCGTGTCCACTCCTGATGTCATTTGGGAAAACATTTTTCTGCAAAACCTCCAGATTTGACAACATCATGGTGTTCAATCGCAAGAACTGTTCGGACGAATGCCTTGGTAGACCACAGATGGTTGGCTGTTCGGCTCTGGTTGAACTGTTCATGTAGTGCCAATCGATTTACAGCTAATTATATCTCATTAGTTGACTGTCGTTCTTGCAGATTAGGTATCATACATCCTATTGCATGGTTTTCCCTGTTTTTCTTCGCATCAGTTTTGCGTACAATTTTCAACATTTCGTTCTCATGCATATTTCTTGTTTCAATATCGGCTGCAGTTCAGTGAGGATTCTTGGCACGACGTTGGAGAAAAGTGTTTTGCAATCATGTATTTGATGTAGAGACGGGCATTGGCGCGGATACATTCTCCAATTGACTGCTAGAAGCAGTTGCTTGTGTTGAGCCATTGCTTGGAAATATGGTAAGTGAAGAGAGATGAATTCGAGATTGGACAAGAGGAAGAACCTGAAGAATATATAAGAATTGATGTGAATAGCAAGTTGAATCTTAGTTTTGAACTGTCAATATATACATTCTCGCATTGTAGTATTTCACAATGGATCCTGCTGTGGAAGGCTGCAGAATCGCAAGGATATTGACCTGTTTCAATCTGTGCTAATTGTTGGCTTTTAATAATACATATAGCTGAACAGCTGGCAATATGAAACCTTTGAGATAGTCACCGGTTGTTATATGTTCAGGGTAATAGCCGTTACAACTGAAGCCATGTCATGTGCAACAGTATCTGCAGCCAAGTTGAACGGATGTTGGATTAAGGTTGAGCATTTTTCCAAGCTGTTGCAGTCATAGCGCCTGCCTTTAGAATCATTTTGGATGTATAACTATAACCATAAACACCAACCTTTCTGCCTCCGTCCAACTTCCAACATCTCCTCCACAAATTTCACACAAACCACACCACAGAGCAATGAATATGGTTCAGACTCCTAAACAAAACTTTTCGGCACTCCCGGCAGGCAAATACGGCAAATCAACTATGCATATAACAACCGGACGTCATAAAGCGAACCAAGGGAAGACTGGTGTCGAAGCAGAATGGGTCCAAGCACTTGGCACTCTGTGCAGTCTCCGCTCCACAAAGAGGCATGCAGCTGAGCTCCGACCTGAATCAAACTGTGTAAGCAAGGAAGCAAAGAAGAAGTGGATTGAGGAATTTGTGCAGAGTGAAACAGCAGCAGCAAGACAGAGGGTCGCTGAAGCAGAAGCGGCAGTGGAGAGAGAGCAGGACTCTGTATTAAAAAAAGCTGCGGCTGGTACAACCAAAATGTCATTTGAAGAGATACAGAAAGCAATTGAAGATAGTGTTGATGATGTCACAACTTCGGATGAGGAAGATGATGAAAATGCGGAAGAAGATGCACAGGACAATGACGATGCAGAGCTCATTGATGAGGATGAATCTGATTGGGTAGTTGGTACAATCAACAAATCGGTACAGGAACGACTCAATACCTTTTGGACGAAGCGGATGAAGCTTGAGGAATTGAATACACCAGGATGGGCAGATGCAGAAAATTACTTTCGTGAGCACGATATGAAGTACGGCACAGCTGAATTGATGATTCCAGCGGTGGATACTCCGATTACCATTACACATTCTGGCAATACAGTTGCGTTCAGTCATTTTATGGATGTGACAACGTTACCTATACCCCAACCACCTTCTCCACCCGGAAGTAGTCATTTGGGACTAGGGGTTGGCAAACCTAAACTATTGATATATTCATGTCAGTCAAAACGGTTGAATCGGTGCGGAATTAGCCCTTGCAGGTATTTGTCTCTACTAACTATTTTTCAGATGTGCGATTCACATGAAAATATGGGTACGGAGGATGGTGGCCTGTAGATATAGATTGTTGTATAGTCATGGATCATCATATTGGTGTTTTCGATAGTGTCTTATATGCAAATGTTTATTTTGCCCTATTCTTATATTTGTTAGTTTTCTATAATTTTAGTGACAAGGTTGTGAAAGATAAAAAAAATCGTCTATACATGTGCAAGGATAGTGCTGAATGTATGAACTTTAAGTACACCTAATATAGAAGATACACTACCTATTAGCATGATTGATTGAAGTGAATTTATTTTCTGAATGAAAAAAAAAAACTTAATTGACACGTAATCTGCCACGGGAATTTTACATCACTGTTGTCGTATTTGCGTCACAAAGTGTGGTCTGATCTCATACATAATCAGGTTAAAAGACAGTCATTATATGTAATTCAAATAAAACTTCAGCTGCCAAACTTGCCACTCAGGCCCTGTACACATAATGGCAATCTCACAAAGTCTTTAGGGAGACCATGAATATTTTGCACAATCAGCTGGATGACGAGAGTGTACTACATATAATACAATTTTCGGACATTGACCTTACACCATGTAAAGCCGGTCGTAAGCAGTATAACACTAAAAAACTATGTTTCAATAGCTATGCGAACTGTCCATCACATGTCAAATAGTAGTGCCATTATGCATAGTATATAGTCATATTGAAAGAGAGAGTACAACAGCTTATAAATAATCGAAAACGTATATTCTTATCGAATATTCATGAAAGCCTGCTAATACAATCAAATATACTCCATTTGCACGACAAGATACATAGACTGCAGGACTCAATGTAAGCGTCAACGGAGCGTCCACAATTTCTGGTCGCACAACATCTCTAGCACCTCAGATTGCGAGGGCTCCATGAGTGTACTTGCAGTTTTGACTGCCTTTATCGACAAATCAATTTTTACTGATGCACTCAAGCAACCAAGCTAGGAGAAATTAAATCACGATTAATCCATATCACACAGCATATTCTTATTGAATAAACATGAAAGCCTGCTAATATAATCATAGTTATGAAATTTGCATAATTAGACACGTAGACTGTAGGACTAAAAGTAAGCGTCAATGGAGTGTGAAGGATTTTTGATCGCACAACATCTGCAGCGTATCACATTGTGTGAGCGCCATATGTATAATTGCAGTTTTGACTGCCTTTATCAACAAATCAATTTGTACTGCTGCACTTGAATAACCAAGCTTGAAGGAATTAAATCACCATCAATCCATATCGCACGGCATATTCTCATTGAATATGCATGAAAGCCTGTCATTAACATCATATTTGATAATTTTACATAATTAGACATGTAGACAGTAGGACTAAAGTGAGCGTCAACGGAGAGTCAACGATTTTTGGTCGTATAACATCTCTAGCATGTCAGATTGTGGGAGCTGCACATGTGTAATTTCAGTTTTGACTGCTTTTATCAACAAATCAATTTTTACTGATGCACACGGGCAACCAAGCTTGGAGATATCAAATCACGATTCATCTGTATCGCATGGCATATTTTCATTGAATATGTATGCAAGCCCTCCCTGATAATCATATTTATTAATTATGCATAATTAGACCCGTAGACTGTAGGACTTAAAGTGAGCATCAACAGAGTGTCAACGATTTTTGGTTGCACAACATCTCTAGTGTGTCAGATTGTGTGAGCAGCATATGTGTAATTGCAGTTTTGACTGCCTTTACCGACAAATCAATTTTTAATAATCCACTCAAACAGCCAAGCTTGAAGGAATTAAATCACGATTGATCTGTATCGCACAGCATATTCTGATTGAATAAGCATGAAAGCTCTCCCTTATAATCATATTTATATATTACGCATAATTAGACACCTAGAATGTAGAACCAAAAGTGAGCGTCAACGGAGCGTCAACAATTCTTGATCGCATGACATCTGCAGTACGTCAGATTGTGTGAGCGCCATATGTTCAATTGCAGTTTTGACTGCCTTTATCGACAAATCAATTTTTACTGATGCACTCGGGCAGCCAAGCTTGGAGGAATTAAATTATGATCAATCCGGATCGCACAGCATATTCTCATTGAATATATATTAAAGCCTGTCATTATGATCATATGTATTAATTTTACATAATTCGACACATAGACTGTAGAAATAAAGGTCAGTGTCAATGGAGTGTCAACGATTATTGGTCGCACAACATCTCTAGCACGTCAGATTGTGTGAGCTCCATTACTTCAGATACAATTTTGACTGCCTTGATCGACAAATCAATTTTTCCTGATGTACTTGAGCAACCTAGCTTGGGGTAATTAAATCATGATTAAACTGTATCGCGAGGCATATTCATATTAAATACTGCAGATCGCTCGCTGTTAAAATGAGATATATTCTTTGTGCACAGGATACACGTAGATTGCAGGACTAAAAGTCAGTGTGGATGATCTGTCAACGATTTTCAGTTATACAACATCTCCAACATGAGTGGATTGGGCTAAATTGCTATCATTTTCGTAGTTGTGACTGTCAGAACTGCCTAATCTGTTCCAAATAGACGGATGATAGTGTGTATCAACTTTTTGAGTTAGAGCATGCATATGGACTTAACAACTAATTCCCAGTGCTGATGAAGTATCAACACATTGTCATCGTTCGGATAATGCTACTGCAGTTTGATGCAGCTGATATGGAACAGAACAACTAGATAGACTCATTCTATGCATCAAAATACATTGCTCATACTCAAAATTTTATTTACCTACCATTTCTCATGTTTATCATGTATTCCTACAAACGGTCGGTTGAATTGGGTATGTAAGACATTAAGATATCGATACTCTAATTGATTTTTTTAAATGCAGTTCAATTGAAAATCTCGTCAACTCTACTTTCATAATCCCTTTGAACTGTTATTCGATGGCTGCTGCAAAGTGCATTGATACATCCCCACTAGAAGTGATGTACCGTTCAAGGCCGATCATGTCTTTATTCGAAATTTGACTGATGAAATATTGCAAATGATATTTGATGTATGGTAGACCTCCATGAATAATCAAACAAAAACTACGATTGTATGGAGCGGCTTCCGGCATGCACCAGCTTGGCGATTCTACAAACGTTGTGCAAATACATCAAATGGCAGCTCTGTCATCGTTGGCATTGTTTGTCATCAGTTTTTTGTACATCCATCTGAGAATAGAACCAGTACTATGGGGAAACACCTTTCATCAAAGGGATACAAAGCACAGCTGGAAAAGTTAACGGAGTTTGACGTTGCGTTATTGACTGGTATGGCTGGTGATGAGCAATCTCTAGTGGTACTCAAAAAGAAAGGCAGTCATGGTGTCATGGTGGCAAGTTATTCCCATCAAACACAAATTGATTAACAATTCGAGATTATACTGATGATTTTGACAAACAGAACATCCAAAATTGGCAGATAGTGACTTCACAACCCTTGAATTCAACCAAGAAACCTGGAACTGCTATTTGATGCTAGGATTTGTTTCTGCACATATCCCATGGAATGCCATTACGAACCTCGAGTTACGACGAACGTTCAATGCTTTACAACACGATTTGGTTCTGCCATGGGCCAGTACTCTCAGTAATATTTGCCGAAGTGCATACTCCCTAACAATTTATGCAATCAAAAAGCAGTTGCCAACAACAAATAAAGTCAGTATAGCATAAGATAGTCGGACATCAACAGATAAATTGACCATTTTGTCGGTCATCGGGTAATATATAGATCGCAACTGGTATGTATGTAAAGTACAGCTTGCATTTGACGAGGTTAGCGGCTGCTTGGTTTTAATATTTTGTACCGCTGACACAGAACTCTAGGTTAAAGGCAAACACACAGGTGCACAATTGGCTGAGCATTTGAAGGAAGTACTGGAACGTTTCGATCTTACTGACGGTCAATTTCTGGGAATAACTACTGATAATACCTCATCCAACTATTCAATGACTCGGGAGCTACAATCTACACTTGAAGTGTCGGAAATTGACTGGTCGGCATTACGAAACCATATACCATGCATGGTGCCTGTCATGCAGCTTTGTTTAGGGCTATTCATGAGTAATCTGGAAGTGAAAGGTCGAACATAGTCATGGGAAGCCAATGAGCGTCCTGAGCAATTTGGAGAGAATGAGAGGGCGGCATTGACCAGAAGCCGAAAGCTGCAGAAGTCTGAAAATGCAAGAATCTCTAAGGTGGCAGCCATGAAGCCCGGATTAGCTAAAATTATTGACAAGGTAGTTACTGCATGCTATCTACACTTACATTCTGAATACTGACTCTTGATATTGCAATGAATGCTTGCTGTATTGAACACTCTGACTCCTGGAAGACATAATGAGTTTCTCAACTGCCAAAAATCTCAAGTTCAAATTGCAGTACTGTCTACCATGGATGTAAAAACTTGGTGGAATTCAACTCTGGAATTACTGGAGCAGGCAGACAGATTGCAAGAGTTTGCACGCAAGTGGCTCAAAAACCCAAATTACAGTAATTACCGGCCTTTATTTACCCCAGAGAACCAATGGATCATCATTGAATACGTAATGGAGGTCCTGAGGCCATTTTGTTACTGGACTCTTTAGATGTCGAAACGGCATACAGTCACCTTGCACCTTGTCTTTACAATCTATAATGACATATTTGATCATCTGGATGGCGTCATGCATGCTTTGGCAAAGAAAAAACTCCATGGAAAGAGGATCTGTACTATGCTTAGACGTGTGCACACCAAAAGCTGTCCAAATATTACTCTGAAGTAACACCAGAGACGGATATGCTCCTTATTGCAGCACAAGTCCTTAATCCATTTTTGAAGTTGCGATTATTTAGGAAGTGGGACAAGGCTATGGATGTTAATCCTGAGGACAAGGGTTCCTTCACTGCGGAGTACAAGGATGGATTCATAAAATATGTTGAGTACAAATACTGCACCAAAACTTTAGTTACAACCAACAGAAAATCCAATATAGTACAGAATCATTATCCTTTCTCTTCTATACCAGTGTCCGGGCCAGCTCAATCGACTTATGATCCATATGATTTGTCCAGTGATGATGAGTACTATATACCTGCAAACACGGCGGAATGTACTGCTGGGCGCACTGATTGCGCAGCACGTTCATTGACGGCCACCACACTTTATTTGAATTCACCATCTGAGGTACCCACAAATTGGGGACAAATCAATCCCAATCTTAATGATTATCATTCCGACCCCACAGAGATTTGCAGGGCATTCTGGAGGCCTAACGTAACCGATTGGTGGCGACAACAGGAAAAGATATCCACAAAGTACACCAATCTAGCCAATATGTGGGAGGTTCAGACGTGTACATAAGGTGCGGCTCTGCTGAAGCGCACTGACAAGGTTACCCAGTGCTGGCACGATCGACCTCCGGGTCGCTAGCTAGCTAATTGACTTCACCTTCTTGCGACCCCTCAATTGGTAGCAACTTCTCAATTCTTCTCTCTTTCGGTCATACGACGCTCAGCAGCTCTCAAATCCTGCGATATTGCGAAGGAGAGGTGCGCCCGAAGGTTCGCTGGGCGTTTTTGGAAGAAACCCGATGGGACGAAGTTTCCACGCGTACAACTACAAAGACGATGCGACGTTCAAATCCCGCGCCTACTACGACAAACGGTTGGACTTCACGTCCTACAACTGCAAGCTTTACGCTAAGTATTATGGTTGGCCGGCACTGTGTTCCGGCCTTGTTGGGCGTAGCCTTGAAAAAGTTACTGTAAGCACTTGCACTAATCAGAATGGCAGAAGGAGGTTTCGGCTGGCCTCTCCCGGGAGTAGCCAATGATGACGGCCTGATTCAATATTTTCAAGGAACGGCTCGCACGCCTCAGAACACGGCCAATGCCAACGTTATGGCTATCAGCCGCCAAGGACTTACCGACTTCTACGCGACAATCCACCAGTCCTACTCCTCCAAAACCAACGATCTACAACGCCTGATCGATCGCGTACAGTCACTGGAGGCCCAGCTTGGCACGGTCACTACCACGCGAGACGATGCGCTGGCGGAGGCGGAGAATTGGCGTGGCCGATTCGATACTCTTTTTCACATGACTGCTCGTCTCGGTGCGAGTGGCAATGGTGGTGGAGGAGGGTCCTTCTCAAAATCCCACCTGAAACAGCATCAGCCTCCATTGTTTACCCGGGACCTCAAGCTGGAGCCTGTCAATCTGTTCCTTCGCAATGTAGAGCACTGGGTTCGCCAATGCGGAGCGGCAATGGGTACCACGCAGTCGGACAAGCGCATCGATTCGGCCTGGCGATTCATGGATCTTGAGGCGTACAGTTGGTTTGCACACTGGATTCGTCAGCAAACTGTCACGGTCATTCCTCCTGCAGACGGCTCTTATGCGCCAGTGACGTGGCCTCTTTTCAAGTCCGCTTTTCGCCATCGATTCGTCCCAGAAGTTGCTATTACCACTGTTCGAAAGAAAATCCGCGCGCCACGCTATTCCAGAGGGGTTGGAGAAGTCGCGCACTTTAACAAGCGCTTCTCCGAGCTCATCCGCATGCTGCAAAAAGAGACCACTATTACGCACAAGGATCCCCTGTACGACGAGTACTGTTCCAAACTGCCTGCGGGAATCGCACATCAGATCATCGCATCAGTCCGCATGCAAAAGATGCTGCAGCCAGGTACCCCATTTACGTTGGCTGACACTATGGAGATGGTCGGTGAATTCTCTGAACGTACGACTTCGCATCCGGCTATCACGGCTACGCCAGTGAACCATAACGGCAACTTTGTCCCGCCTAACGCAGCCACTATTTCCACGCCTATTGGTCTGGAGCCGATGGATCTCACTGCAGCTAACGCCAACACCAGGTGCTACCGCTGTAACGGTGTGGGACATGAGGCACACGATTGTGCGACTCCGGACATGCGGGGGCTCGGCCAAGCTTTCCGTGCAAGAACTGGTGGAAACCACAGCAGACGGGATGGTGGTCGTGATCGCATCGACGCTCCTCGTGGTGGCCCAGGAACCTCGGCCAGATAGGCGGCCAGGAGCATCAATAACGTCCAGGCGGCCACAGGGGAGGACACAAGTACAAACGATGTTGGGGAGGATTCGGCAACAGCGCAGGAGGTTGGGGATGAGGAAGACGGCCAGGGAAATGGCAATTGGGAGTAGTGGTGTAACGTCCTACTACCCAGAATATTATTGGAAAAGTGGCAACGGTGCAGAGTAAGGAATTGGGGGAAGGCAAAGAAGCACGCATACGGCATGCGAAATTGTACTTGAGCAGCTTGACAGATAATGAGACTTCTGCTCCTCCGAGTCCGCCAAATTCTAACTTATTGCGTTTTAATGCTTCCATTTGAACCTCCAATAAATAAATTCGTTCAGCACATTCATTGTTTGATTGCGGCGCCTCCCATCGTTACGTGATACTTCCGACGCCCATTCTTTGGGCTTGAAACGTCGGCTTTGCAGGCGCATGAGAGTCTCTGTCACAGGAGAAGAGAAGGCAGAGGAGGATAGATGGCAAATTTGCTCAATGCATCGATAAGAGGCGTCACCAGCAATCGCGTCGACATCTCCGGGTGGTACACGATTTTCGACTTGGGAGGCATCTATGACCTAATTGTGGTAAAGATTGGATGGCAACCAATCTGCATATCATCGATCATAAAACTAATACTCTACACATGCTGGAGCCTGATTGGACTGATTTGCAACAAGGCTCCCGCCTTCCTTCAACATCGTCACAACATCACTTATAGGTCTGCGACCTCACCAAGGACGATTGAGAGAAGTTCGGGCCCATTGCAGAACAGTGGCCCGTAGATCAGCGATTAATATGGTCTCCGCCTCCTTCGTCGCCAAGTGCAAGTCATCAGAGATCTTTATGTCAATATTCGGGAACGTATCGACAAGATAATGGAGCAGGAGGAGGCTACTTCACACAGCGGGCAGACCTCAAACATGGCGGCTGCGCATCAGGAGGCATTTGCAGACCTCTTCGAACCGCCAACGGGAGTTCCTCCAGCTTTGAAACACGACATCCGCATCGACACTGACCCAACAGCAAAGCCACCTCATCGCCAGCCATACCGGATGTCAGATTCGGAGCGCTTGGAGTTCGAAACCCAGATTGCCAAGTTACTGGCCAATGGCTGGGATACTGACAGCCACTCCCGATTCGCAGCACCAGTGATCTTTGTCACAAAACCGGATGGCTCTGGACTTCGGATGTGCGTTGATTACACAAGCCTAAATGCAATCACTACCAGAGACCGGTACCCACTCCCATACATAGAAGATCACATTGATCGGCTACACGGTTCCAGGGTGTTTACCACGCTCGACCTAGCCAGTGGCTACCATCAGTTGCGCATACACCCCACAACAGGCACAAACAACGTTCGTCGCTCCGAATGGCTTCTATGAGTGACGGTGATTCAGTTTGGTCTGGCTAACGCGCCGTCAGCATTATGCGCGCCATGCATGCATCTTGGGCCCGTACAAGAAGTTTGCAATTGTATACCTGGATGACGTGCGATTTTTTCTCGCAGTTTGGCCGAACACATGATGCATGTCGACACTATCCTGTGGCAATTAGGGCGGCGCATCTTCTATTGAATGAGCGAAAATGGTTTTTGGAGCCACCGAGACGTCATTCGTCGGTTTCAAGGTCAATTCGAGTGGAATCCACACGGAGGACAGGAAGATCGCAGCCATAAATGACTGGCCGATACCGGCGAGCACAGCCCAGCTTCGGTCTTTCCTGGGATTGGCAGGCACTATAGGAAATTTGTGCACAAGTTCACGCATCGGACCACACAGTTATACGCATTGCAGCCAGAAAAGCGCATTTCGGTGGCTTCGGAAGCATCAGGCGGAATTCGACGATATTCGGAGGGCTTTGGCGTCTGCTCCGGTGCTGGCACTACGCGATCCTGAGCGAGACTATACCTGCGCACCGATGCGTCAGACGTGGCGATTGGAGGCGTTCTGGCTCAAAAGCAACCCTGGGGACCGGAGGGCCGGCTGGTGGAACGTCCGCTGGGCTTCTTCTCTCGAAAATTACATGACGTCAGACGCGCTACGCAGCGTATGACCGCGAGTTGTTGGCGATCCACAACAATTCAATCCACTGGGAGCCGTACCTAAGCAATCGACATACGTCAGTATACACGACCACGCGTCGCTGCAGCATATCCTGAGCCAGCAGAAACTTTCTAGCCGCCAATGGCGACACCTGGATAATTACAGCAGATCGACTGTTCAATCAAGTACTTCCCAGGAGCGGCCAATCTGGTAGCGATGCGTTGAGCAGGATTCACCATCCGGTTTCGGCAACCCCAGCAGCCACCATCAGCATAAATACCATGCAACTTCAGATCATCGGCGCAGAGGAATGGAAGCAAGAGGTGTGTGAGCTACTGGTGGAAGATGGGTATTTCAGGCCAATTGTCAATGTCCTTCGTGAGGAAGCCGAAGTAACCGACGAGGCGGAAAATCGGGCAACTCAGCGTTTGAAAGAAAGCACCATCGGAAAAACATGGTGCGAGCAAGACTGTTCCGACTTGATCATGGCCTTCTTTTTCGGAGGGATACTGGGGCACTCTGCATCCACGGGACATGTGAAGCGATGATATCTCGGAAGCCCATGACTCACCGCTTGGTGGAGGACACCAGAAGCGGAAAAAACGGCAGCGGCCATTGCATCACGATTTTATTGGCCTCAGTTGACTCAGTCCGTACGGCATGGGTTCGAGGTTGCGACATTTGCCACCGTGTCAAACATTCCAATCAACTCCCGTATGGCTTGCTGCAACCGCTGCCAATTCCGGAGACACAGGCTTCAAGGGTTATATCAATTTCATTACTAAATTACCAGCTACGGCCAGAGACGGCTACGACTGCATAATTACAATTGTCGATCCACTAACCAAGAGAGTACGATGGAAAGTAGCCAGGGACAAGGATCTAACTGCAGAAGCGTTCGCCAGAGAGTTTATTGAGATGTGGGTTCGAAATAGGGGAATTCCAGATGACATTATCTCCGATAGGGATACGCGCTTTATTCAGATTTCTGGGATCCCTGACGGCCCAACTGGGAATAAACGCCGTCACAGTACCACCTATCATCCGCAAACAGACAGCCAAGCGGAGAATCTGAATGCACTCGTCGAACGCTATTTAAAGGCGTACGTGGCTCAGTGCCCAAAGGAGTGGGACCGCCTGCTACCATTGGCTGAATTCACGTACAACGCAGCGTACCATAAGTGTCTCAAGACTTCCCCGTTTCGGGCTGACGTGGGATTTGTGCCGAGGATGCCATTGATTCGCTGGTACCGACCCCGAGTGCCGACGGCAGCCAAAAATCTGCCTGGAAGCAGACGAATTCACCGAACAGATGATGTCAGATCTCCGCATGTGAGAGAGCGGTTGAGGAAGCACCAACAAAATGATTTTGGAAGCTAATAAATCTCGCTGCCCGCACGATTTCAAAGTGGGAGATTCGGTTTTTCTCGATACCAGGCTCCTCCCGATCGGCTATGCAAATCTAACATAATCGGAGTCAGGCAAATCGCAATTCCAGAAAGTTTCAACAGCCATTTTGCGGGCCGTTTCGCATCACCGAAGCCATCAGTGCCAATGCTTTCAGGTTGAACACCCCAACTCACTGGAAAATATCCAATGTTTTAACGTCTCCCGTCTGAAATGTGATCGTGTGGATTATGGCCACGAGCATCTCCACCACCACCATTGCGTACGATGACAGACAAGGATCCGGAGTATGAGGTTGAAGCCATTCTCGAGCATCAGGGCAGTTCGGCCAAAACCCTACAATATAAGGTAAAGTGGCTTGGATATCCCGAACCGGATTGGCAACCGTTGGCCAACTTGAACAGCGGCTGCAGAGGTTTACTGCGACACTACCATCGAGAAAAGGGTCTTTTGGCTATAGATGGATGCTGAAGGCTAAGAAACAGTTTGAGGCTCTAACGCGCTGACGCGCAGGAGAGGATCGACGGTTTTTAGCTGGATTTTCTTTTTTTGTGCTTCGTTTTGGGGGCTGGTGCTGGTTTTCTTGGAGCTGAGGTAGTTGTGGGAGGTTCAGACGTGTACATAAGGTGCGGCTCTGCTGAAGCGCACTGACCAGGTTACCCGGCGCTGGCACGATCGACCTCCGCGTCGCTAGCTAGCTAATAGACTTAACCTTCTCGCCACCCCTCACAATATAGCACAGGATATCTTCGAATCATGCCACCCAGGGTTGGAGTGGAAGCCAGCTTTTCACCTGGCCAAGATGTCATTGGGTGGAGGCAGTCAAAAACTATGGGTGAAACACTTCTAGGAACAGTGGTTGGTCGACAGTTTGCCAGAAGCAATGGTGGTCTTTTGGCCGGCGATACAGTTCAAATAGATTCGTCAGTATCTGATAACGATTTTGAAATCAAGAAACAAGCGGAGTAAAGAAAGCTGCACAGGATGGCCAAGGTTCATGACATTTTGGAGATGTGGAAAGGCAGTGATAACCTATGGGCAACTCAGAAAGCGTGACGCACTCAGAACAAGCAAATGACTGCCATGGGCTATATATCTGATACTGAAGTGACAGTTAAAGCATCATGGTCAGCCTTTAAATACGATGGTGTCGCAGCTTTCAAATTGACTGAAAAATCACCACTCCCAACGTGCTAATCGCAGATCGACCTCCCTGGTGGCAATACCGAAGTCCTGAATATCCAACGAATACGTGGGATCAACCGCCATTCTGATGAAAGTGATGATGAAAGTTCAGCCAAAACTAATTCTGATACAGATGATTGGCTCCATTGGAACGGTGTCTTGGACGTTCCACACTATAATGAAAACGATGTTGAGGCTGACGATGAGGTTGATATGAATCTTTCAGATGATTCTAATATCATTGATGAGGCAGAACAGCCAGATGTACTTGCCGCCCCTAACATTGCAGGCTGTATTCGGCCAGTATGAAAGTTCAAACTTATTGCAACTGTAGTCGTTAACCACTTTGGGCCTGTTATCACGCACGAAACACAAAAAGCAAAACGGAATACACAAAGGTAGAGTGTTGATCTGTATTTTATATTTTTCTTGGTTTTCTGTTTTTTATAATGGGGCATATCATTTATTTTGTAATTTTCTTGGTCATTATTGGGGAATGTTTCATAGTTAAGCATATATAATGAATAGACTGTTAATACAATATATTAGTGGAACACAAACGCTGGGCTCATTGGAATGTCGTTTGTACAATTTTCAAGTTAAGTCCGAAGGTCAGATATATGTTTAAAATGAATAAAAGGCAGGCAATAATGCAACAATAGATATGGTCAAAACTATATTATTTGTGGTCATTGACACATACCACAACATTCTTGAATATACCACTGCATAACATTAAATAAAATTTTGGCTGTCATTCTTCGATTTATGAGGTCAAACTACCATGTTTCGATACAAAATATTCAAATTGTACATGTAATATTGAACTTAATTAAAATGAGACTGGTAACGGTCAAAATCATAAATATGTATAGCTCAGTTGATTAAATTCAGCATTGCAAAAATTGCATATAGAGTATTGTGCACCCATTTTTGGACCCGTCTAAAAACACGGTAATTTGGGCAATTCCAAAATATAGAGTCAACTCAGACCGTTCTTTCGGGTTCGGTTCTGGTGGCAACCCAAACCGTTGATTTACAAACCGTGCGGTTCCCACCCAAACCCAGACCGGAGGCTCCGGGTTGGAACCATTGCTAACACTAGTGGATATCAGTGGAATCTACAGCAGCAGCTCACTCCAGCAACCAACTCTTGTGACCAACACTAGCAACTGATGCCAGGGACTGACTCCAGCAACCGACTCCCATGACTGACTCCACTGTAGGTGTATTCTTTCTGTTTTCTTTCCAGGTTACATTCTCTACTAAGCTATCTGACCATTGGATCATATTTTCAAGCCAGGTTACACACCAATTAAGTACTATTCTGTTTGGCCCTTACTTGCTGCATTCAGCTTCCATACAGTCTGCCCCCAAACCTTTCAAGCTGTCTGTCATCAACCTTGTTTTTCATCATCCCTTTCTCTCATCAACCCTGCCTGTTATCATCCTCTTCTCTCATCAATACTGTATCTCATCAACCGTGCATGACATCAACCCCAACTCTGATCAACCCCGTCTCTTATCAATCCCACATCCCATCAACCCCACCACTCATCAACCTCACATCTCATCAACCCTGCCTTTCGTGAACATAATATCAACACTACATCAGCAAAGTCAATCTTCCGGTCCCGGAAGCCCCGGGACCGTCCAGTGGTTGCGCAGGTTGATTATGAATGACCCGCTCTGCGGACCCTCCGGGAGTCCTCCAGAACCGGCAAACGCAGCCTCAGCACACTTCCTTGTTCTCCCACAGGTCTTGAAGCTTCTCCGGGATATTCCTGTATCCCAAAAGTGTACTCCATAGCCACTTCTGATGCCTCTAAGGGTGCTCCAGTAGATTCCTGTATCGTAATAGTGTACTCTGTAACCACTTCTAAGGCTGCTCCGGGAGATTCCCGAAGAGCAGCCAAGTCCACAATGTCCGCTTCTGAGCTCTCTGTGGAGCTCCTGTACATGCTAGGATCACTCAGGAGCTCCTGGATCTATTTGATTTCCAGATGGAATCATGGTGTGTCACCCATTTTCAGATGCGCCTGTAGCATCACATACATCTTTGGCAGTCATCTACTGCAGCCTGCTGCTCTCAACTAAAACAACATATATCCATGCTGCGCCACCACAGTACTCCAATACGCCCTTGACAAAAGAAACACAACCTCGGAGAAACACAACCCCCGAGAAACACAACCCCCGGAAACACAACCCCTGAGAAACACAATCCCTGAGAAACACAACCCCCAAGAAACACAACCCCCGCAAAACACAACTCCACAGAAAAACAACCCCCGAGAAACACAACCCCCGAGAAACACAACCCCCCAGAAACACAACCCCCGAGAAACACAATGTCCGAGACACAGACTCTCACTTGAACACAGCTGCCAGGTCCTCCGTTTCTTCCCCTGCTGCATCTGGAGCTATATAACAGGTTAATTCCTCGGCAGAGCTAGCAATTCTTGCGTCCATATAGCTGCCCATATTATGGTGGCAAGTAGTTCCCATCAAATGCAGGCATATGAAAAATCAAAGACCATACTGTCAATTTGACAGATAGAACCTACGAAACTGGCAGATGATAATATAACAACTGTTGAATTCAACCATGGAACCTGAAACTGCTATGTGATACTAGGATTGATTTATGCATTCATTCAATGGAATTCTATAATATACCAGGAGTTATAATGGTTGTTCAATGCTTTACAATATGATTAAATTCTTCTCTCTGCCAGTACTTTCAGTAATATTTGCAGAAGAGATTACTGTCTTACAAATGATGCAATCAATAATTTGTTAACAAAAAATAATGTTAGTATAGTCTTAAATGGGTGGGCATCTACCAATAAATTGGCTATTGTATTGGTTATTGACTATTATATTCATTTCAATGCTGCCTTTGTGAAGTATAGCTTGTATTAGTTGAGGTTTGTAGCCGCTTGGTTGTAATATTTTGTACCACTGACAGACAACAATAGGTTAAAGACAAACATACAGGTGTACAAATGGCTGAACAATTGCAAGAGGTACTTGAATGTTTCGGCCTTGATGACAGTCAATTGCTTGGTATAACCACTGAATCTGTCTCATTCAACTATTCAATGATATGGGAGCAACAATACAGATTTGAAACTGCTATAATTTCATGATTGGCCTTATGAAACCATATACCATGTATGGTACATGTCATTCAGCTTTGTTTAAGAATATTTATCAATAGTTTTGGAGTGGAAGGTCATACAAAGGCATAGGAAGCCAATGAGTATGATGTGCAATTTGGAGAAAACGAAAGTGCTATATAAACCAAAAGCCAAAACCTGCAGAAGTCAGGAAATGCAAGAATTTCAAAGGTGGCAGCCATGAAGCACAGATTAGCTAAAATTAATGAAAAGATAGTTACTGCATATTATCTACACTTTCATTCTGAATACTGACTGTTGATATAGCAGAGAATACTTCGGAAATTGATTATTCTGACTCTCAGAAGATGCAATGAGTTTTTCAGATATCAGATGTTCAACGTTAGAATGGAAGTACTATCTACCATGGATGAAAAAACTCAGTGGAATTCAACTCTGAAATCACTAGAGCAGGTATACAGATTCTGTGAGTATACACATGAGTGGTTGAAAAACCCTATTTATGGTGATTACAGGCCTTCATTTTCAACTCGGATGAATGGAGTATTGTCAAATACCAAATGGAGATACTGAGACAATTTTGTCACTGCACAATTCAGATGTTGAAACGATATACAGTTACCGTACACCATGATATTACGATATATAATGACATATTAGATCATCTAGATTGTGTTATGCATACTTTGGCAAAGAAGAAAACTCAGTGAAATAAGGATGTATGCTTTGCTTTAAAGTTTGCAAGCCAGAAGCTGTCTAAATATTACCCCAAAGTCACACCAGAGATGGGCATGCTCCTGGTTACAGTACATATTGTTGATTCATTCCAGAAGTTGCAATTATTCACGCAGTGGAAAGAGATTATGCATATTACTCCTTAGGATGAGGGCATTTTCGCTGTCCTGAACCAGGATCTAATCATATAATATGTGGAATACGAATATTGTATCACAAATCAATTGTTGACTACCAGAAATTGTGAAACAGAACCAAACACAATGTATTGTGATTCATAACAGTATCTGGACCATATCAATTGACATATTATCCATAGGATTGGTCTACTGATAATAAGTATTTTACTTCTGAAATTACGGTGAAACATACTCCAGTGTGCAGCAATCCCACTACACGATTATTGATTGCCACTTTACTTTATTACAATTCACCAACCAAGGTACCCAAAAGTTGGTAACAAATTCATTCCCATTTTAATGATTATCATTTCAACCCCATAGGAATGAGCAGGGCTTCCTGGAATCCTGACATGACTGATTGGTATCAACAGCAGAAACAAATAAACAGAATATATACCAATTCAGTCAATATAGTATGGGACATGTTCTCAATTCTGCCATACAGAGTTGAAGTGAAAGCCAGTATTTCACTTGGCCAGGATGGGATTGGGTAAAGGTAGTCAAATACTATGGGTGAAAAATATTGGACAAAAGTATTTGTTCAACAGTTTGTGAGAAGTAATCATGATCTTTTGGCCAGTGATACAGTACAAATAGATTCATCAATATTTGATAATAATTCTGAATTCAAGAATAGAGCTGAGGAAAGCAAGCAGCTCCAAATGGCCAAGGTTTATGACATTTTGGCGATATGGCAGGACAGTGAAAATCCATATGCCACACAGATGGCATCATGTGCCCAGAACAAACACCTAACAGCCATGGGTTATATTTTACACATCAAAGAGCCAGTTAATGCATCCTGGTCAGTCTTTCAATAAGACAGTGTTACAGCTTTCAAAATGGCTGAAAAATGTTTTCTTCTACCATCCTTATCACAAATTGACCACCCTGGTGGCAAAATCGAACTTCTTACTATGTAGTAAATACATATAATCGAATATCATTATAGTGAAAGTGAGGATGATAATTTTGCTGAAACCTATTCAGATACTCATGATTGGCCCCAGTGAAATGGTAACTTGAACAATCCAAACCATAATGAAAATGATGGGAAGGGTGACAAGGAAGATGATATGAATAAATGAGACACTTCTGATGTCAGTGATGAGGCAGAAAAGCCATTGGTATATGCTGCCCCTAATATTGCAGGCTTTATCAGGCCAGTTCAAAAGGCAAAGTACACAGCTACTCTAGTCATCATGAGCTCTATGCCTGTCAATACAAGGAAAACATGGAAAGAAAAAGTCAATAAGTATCAGTAGAGCTGTGATTTGTATTTTATATATCATTGGGTTATCTGTTTCTTGTATTGGGATATAGATATCATTTATTTTGTAATTTTGTTGGTTACTATTAAGAAATGTTTCTTATTTCATACATATATCATGAAAAGGCTGTTCAGATACTATAATGGAGGAATACACAATACTCGTCCGATGGTAATATTATTTGTATAAGTTTTGAATTAAGTGTAAAGATATGATTAAAACAGATATGGATAGAATGTGTGAAAGATAGGTAGTATTAACAATGTTTCCAAATTACAGGTTGAGTTTGGTTCTTGGTTTGGAACCAGAAATTATTCACTGTTCAGATTGAGTACAGTTTTAAACCTGGAACAATACCGAACCCGCCAGGTTTTGGCGAATTCACCTCTCCAACTATTCTTCAAATTCAGTAATACTGTTCCAAATGAATCATAATATGTTATATACGTAGATTATGCAGTTTATGATGCTCTTTCACCTTCCACTATCCGATTTGCCATACAATCAGTATTCATTGAGTTGCTGTAAAAAAACAGTTGATGTTGGCCAAATATTTGGCTTTATTACACCGCAACTCAACAAATACTAATCGTATTACAAATCGGACAGTGGGAGGTGGGAAAGCGCTAAAAACTGCATGATCTATGTATAGAATATGTCACAATCCAATCAAAACTCAAATACATTGTTGGATCAGAAAATATAGCATTATTGGGGCTGATGAAAGATCTGGCTCTATGGCAGGTGAAACCTGCTTCAACCTGCTGGTTTGCAGTTCTGTTCCAGGTTGGAACGGCTTGTGATTGTGCAGTGTGATTTATTGGTGGTTTCAGAACTGGTCCAGGGAACTTGGTGCCTGTTCAAACTGGGACTGCGGCCAGATAAACTGGAACCATTGCTAATGATAAAGATAGGCAATAATGAGATATTATATATGATCAATACTAAAATACTTGTGGTGATTGATATATACCTCAACATACTGGAATTTATCACGGTACAAGTTTAAATATAGTTTTGGCTATCCTTCTGTCTATTGCAAAGTTAAACTACAAGGTTATGATATATATTGAATTTATTATAGTTATTATATTGAAGTTGACTGAAGCCAGTTTAATAATGGTCAAAATCATTAATATCAATTACTTGATTGATCAATTTAAGAGTGCCAAAATTTCCATATACAATAATATGTACCTGTTTTTAGACCCATCTAATAACCCAGAAATTTTGACAGTTTCAAAATCTAGTTTGACCTGGATTGTACATTCTGGTTGAGTTCTACTCATAACATGAACCATCAATTTGGAAACCATTCAGTTCCAACCGAAAGCCAACCTGGAGCCTCCAGGTTGGAACTGTGGCTAACACGATATTTCGCAAGTGTTAGCAAATATTGTAGGTTAACGGGCCTTAGTCTGGATTAGAACCGGAACTGTGGCCTTAGTTTGGTTCTGGACCTCCCAAGGAAATGAACCTCCTAATGTCAATTGATTCCAAACCGGAATCGTATCTAAAACTGCAGATTGAGTGGTCCGGTTTCAGAATAGAAAAGCTTCATTTTTGTGAACTCAAAAATTTGGCTTGAATTATGTATTTGAGTTCAGATCAGTTCATAAATCGTTTTATGCGCAATATATACAGTTTTTACTGCTCTTTGACCTCCCAGTGTTTGATTTGCAATCCAATTAATATCTATTCAGTTGCAGCAAAATCACACTGGTTTTTCACAGCAAGTCAACGAATATTACTCCAATTGCAAATTGAACCTCATTCGGTGAAAGCGCACCATCAACTGCATGTTTTACATATAGAATAATTTATCATCTGATCAGATCTGGACAACTCCATTGCAGCAACAGTTTTTGTAGGTGGAACTGGCCTGAAAATGTGGTTTCAGGTATGGTTTGGGTTTTTGAAATTGTAAAATGCATTGCAATACTTCGGTTCTGGTTTCACCCCTAATATGGAACTGTTCTGGCAAGTTGAAACTGTTGCTAACACTTCATTTAGCCTCCAGAACTGAATGATCAAACAGTGTCCGGCCCATATGGCCTGCAGAAGAGTAATTGGAATATTCTGGAATCTTCGATCCCAGTGGTACATGATTCTGTAGCTGTTCGAAGCACTGGTATAAGGTCTTGAAGTCTTTGAGAGTGCTGCTACACAATTGTAAAAATCATTAAATCCTGGTTTGCACATGAGTGCAATCACCAATGTATTTGAATAGCATTTGTATGGAGACATAGATACCTGATATTGAAGTTTTTATAGATATAAATATGACTATCTACAGTATATATATACTTGGATAACTACAATGGGTAAAATAAAACAGGCTAGAGAAGAAAAGCCAGTAGTTGAGCACACTTGCAGACTGAAAATGCAATGGAGAGCCAGTGGGCCTGGACAGATATAACAAAAGATATCTCCTGCAGGCTTGGAAATATTATCAACAGTGATCATTGGAGGAATTTAAAAAAGATAGATATGATAGATATGATGCAGGCTGAAAACAAGGTAAAACAGATCAGAATACAATGGATATAGAGTGGAAATCAGGCTGCTGAGCAAAAATAAATATAAGAAAGATAACAGAAAACAAAAAATTACTGTGAGATCTCTCCACGAAAATATTATCAAACTATTATGAAGTCAAGTGAAGAACTAAATATACAAAGATTGCAGAAACAGCGTATACAGTAATTGGCTTCATTTATGCAATTTGCCTGATGAAGAGAGTCTGGAGCTGCAGCCAGCCGCAGCACATGAGAGCCAAATAAAGTACAAATATGATTGGTACAAAACCTGTAACAGGAAAGATGTTATGTTATGATTGCAAAATCAAGGGATGGACTTAACCTTGATACAGCCGCAACAGGTCACAGAAACTAGCTGTAGAGGTCAGTACAATATAGTATATAAGAGTGATTGATCAAATAAAAATAAATCAAACCTGACACTAGCAGATGCTCATAGTGTTAACTACCTGGTAACTAGAACTTTCCCAGGGGGGAAATTTACTCTACAACTGCTGAATGGAATGAGGTCAAGACAGGAAACAAGAATGACAGAGAGAGATGATACACAAGAGTGAGGCAGTTGAATGTGCACAATGATGGGTGAATGCCCGTTGAGAGTTCATATTCATATTTGAGAAACTATGACTTGATTTGGTAAGTTACATTGGTATCCTCATCTAATTTGTTTGATAGTCCATGAGCTAAGTTTCTGGGGACTTGGTTGGCTTAAATTAAATCTCTCATATGGATTTGAACAGTGAGTTCAGATCATATCAAACAGCTTGCCAAGCTGATTATACAAGATATCAGAATGAACATACTATCTTGGGACATACTGCTATATATATGAATTGAAGCTTCAAAGCTTTTGTCCGTTTTTGATCCCTTTGCTGCTCTCCCATTCTGATTCATCATCATTCTCTTTTCTTTCAGTAACTTCCACAATTACTGAATTTGATTTTCTCCAGTGTGTATTAATAGTTAACAATCACTTAATACCATAAACCAGCTGTCATTTATTTTTACTATATTACTTACACTTATATACCTGTGGTTTTTGCCTTTGCAGCTGACTTTGCAAACCGACTCCTGGTTTATGGAAGTTGTGATATGTAGTCATCTTTGCAATGATGAAATAATATATTTCGTGCCAGATTCTACACCAATTTTATTTACCTACTGTCAGGACCTCACTTTCTACCATCTGCTGCTGCTATCAAATCAACTATACTGCCCAGCACCATCCATGCCATCTCTCATGTCTGCCTAAATTGAGTTTTTTACTTCACGTTCAGATTTGGAGTTAACATGTTCATATCAGATCTCACCCCAATTATTTGTATTTGGTTATTCCATGGGTATCAGCAACCAGCCTCAGTGACTGTCACTTAGAATATCTCCTGCATAGCAGAATTAACTCTTTTCTAAGTCCACATGAAATCCATCTTGCTTTATACTCCCCCCAAACCTACTTGGGATTAATATTGTTCATTTGAATGTTTGCTTGAGCATAATCCCATAATCTCTGTCGAAGTCTACTTGAAAGTCATTTCTCATCCCCCTTGTTTTTGCCCAACCCTCTATATATTGTAAATATAGATTCAATCAAGATTTCTTCCAATCTGATACTAGTCTAAATGGGAATTCAGGAGTACTAAGAATTTCAAGGAAACTGGAGGCTGATCATTTTACATACACCAGGTATTTCAGCAGTACCTGGGACCTCATATATTGGAATCATCTTTGCAGCTCCAAGCATATTACAAGTACTGACAATATAGTATTTATCACTCACCTCAGAATCCACAAGAATCTCCATAACCCTGAGGATCCCAGAAGTGATAATGATCACTTGATCTGAGATGCATCGAGTATCAATAATAAAGTTATCTGAATACTGTATAATACCAGGGGCTTCGCTCCAGGTTTATCTGGTGAGAGCAGTATCCTTATTGAATTCGGGACTGCTTCCAAGGTAGATTAAAACCTTAGCTTGGTATGTGATATCACTAAAAGATGCTGAACGAAAAGAAGTAGCATTTCAATGTGTAAATTATTCAAGCATGTTCTTCTTGCTGGGAAGGTTGGTGCCCTTTCTACTCTCAAAGAACTCAGTGGTCTTTATACCTCTTTCTTCGTATTCTACCAAATACTTCTATCTACACTGTACCCAAGAGGTTCTGCATTGTAACCACCATTGGACGAATGCCCGCTTATTTCGCAACTACTGCGGCCTTCATCTCCCAATCCCCTATCATCATTATCATCATCAGATCACAATCAGACTATCGGTATCCTTGATGATATGAACCTTGCGGGCTTGTGCCTCCGGACCAGTACTATCCTTTTGATCTGATGACCTCCAGATAAATCGGCCATTTTCGGTAGATGGCAGCTTTGCAGTTCTGAGTCAGCACATATTCTTAGCCTTCTGGCAGTTGTTGGCATCTGGCTGGCTCGCCATTTGTTGTTGGCAAGTCATCAGAATCTTGGCCGATGCCATTCAGCTGTTTGTTAGCTGTCGATTTGTTATCAGCGATTCGGAGCAGAAGTGACCGCCACCATTCACTAGCCCTCAATGCTGATTGATGATGTGGAAGTCCGTTGGCTAGCCATCAGAAAGAATTAGCTCTGGCATCGGAACGAGTGGTAGCCGGTGACATTTAATCAGGGAAATTGTGGGTGATCGAACATCACCCTGTTGCAAACTGACTATGTATAACACTTCCCCCTCTCTTGGGGAATTTGTCCACTGAGCGACAATACTGGTCTGCATGGTGTGGCCTTTGGCGAAATATGAAACGGTACGCTGAAGTAAATAATTCGAAATGCTCGACGTAGTGGATCCGTACAGGCCATTGTATTTCAACTATTTGCTGATGGCCAGCTGAGACATGCAAGCACATTAGTACAATCAGGTTGGTTACATCTGCATGAAACATATGGCAGCAAGCAGAATCGATCAATCAAGTGTGTCCAGCAAAGACACTTTGCTTGCTTTTTCTTTCGTTGATTTGGGAAAATCTTGACCCCATGTGCCCTTGAAACCAAATTGATCTGTTGCTTGGTTTGGAAAATATGACCACACATGCCCAAAACCAAATCTTTCGTGAGTGGTGTTGCTAGCTGTTGAAAACCCTCCATGGGGCAAAGATACTACCTGAACCGTTTGATCCTATTATTCTTCGTGGCATGAGGATTGTGTTTGTGATACTCCATTAACTGACTCTTGTCATCGAAGAACTCATAACGTTCCTCAGTCCAATCTGCTTCTTCTGGATACCCTGTCCACTTGACCAGATATAAAATCTATTTCCATTGCTTGCTATTCTGGCTGCCCATTATCTGTTGAACTTTGTAACCTGTTTTGTACTCATAGCCATCAACTTCATAACAATGTCGATTCTTCTCACTGGCTGAAGCAAGTTCGGGTGAAGATCACGTAGGGTTGGTGGCAAGACAATAGGATTCAATCAGTAAAACATGGAATGCATTGTGAATACACCATAGATTCGGAAACAAAAGCTTAAGAGCGGTGGGCAAGAGCTTGTTTGAGACCTTGAAGGGTCCATGAAGCTTCGCATCTAGTTTCCTTAATGTTCTTTGGGTGTTGAGGTTCATTCCATTCAGAATATCCAAATCACCAACCAAATACTTCGGAGGTTTCTTAGAACACCTGTCAATTTATATTCCCATTGTCTCCTGTGCTTGCTCCAAGTCCATATGGCAGACTGCATGCATACTGGTCATCCAGTGAATGTAATTGCTAGAGGCCGGATTCTTTGCATTTGCTTCGATGGGCCAATGTGTGCAAGGATCGAACCCAAAGTTTGCAAGAATCATGACATTTTCATAGTGGTGGTGAGTGAGTTATTATAAGCATACTCTGTCCATGGTAATATCTCAGACCAGTTTTCCTGCTGGTAATCACAGTAATTCTGCAGATAGCATTCCAATGTTTGGTCGATTCATTCCATTTGTCCATCTGTTTGAGGATGGAATTGCGAAGACATTGTCAATCTGATATCAAGAGCGTCGACCAAAGAGAACCAAAATGAGGATGTGAACCTAGAGTCCCAATCTGACACTATATTCAATGGTAGACCATGAAATCTCCATACTGCTTTCAGGAAGATTTTGACCTGGTCTGTAGCTCTCGGATTTCAATCTTTCAATGGAATAAAATGAGCCATTGTGGTAAATCGGTCGACAATTACCCATACCAATGAGGATCCGTCTGATACTGGTAATTTGATGATAAAGTCCATGGAAATTGTATCCCATGAGTGGTATGCTTTTTTGAGGGGTTGTAGAAGTCCATAGCAAACTTGGCGAGCTGGGGTGATCCTTTGGCACCCAGGGCATGAGCAGACATAATCTTCAATAAATTGCTCCATTCTTGGCCAAATAAAGTTTCGTCTGACCAGCTCGATTGTCATATTCTGCCCCATTTGTCCAGCCATCTTCGGATGGTGCTGCGCTTCCAATATCTGTTTCTTCAAATCCAGATCGTCCAGAATTCACATATAGCGTTTGAAAAAATGCACTGCGTCTTCAAACAAGATATCTGGGCTTCAGTTTCCTTCCATAGCTCAGAAGTATTCATGTTGCCATGCAACATCATTGATAGCGGCGCTGCCCACTGCATCCAACATCTTGTCATTGAACTTGACTACTGGAATACCTCTCAACTGTGCAGAAGAAATTGCAATCGGTTCACCTTGTAACTGCATGGGCGTTGCTTGTACTGTTTCCACTTCAGACGTTAGCAACTGATGAGGTCGCAGAACATGGTGGATTGGCTAATTTTTGTTGTCTTTGGCACTACCACCCCCTGTTTTGGGCGGTACTCCAAATACCTAGATAATGCATCTGGTTTCCCATTTGCACTATCGGGTCAGTACAACATTTGAAATCATTTTCTGCCAATTCTTGTACCCAGTGGGCTTGGCCCCAATTCAAGATCTGCGTTGTTGTAAAGAATTGAAGATTCTTGTGATCGGTGAACACACTGATTGAATGAGCTGCACCTTCGAGATATCGTCTCGACTCTTTGAACACAGATACAATTGCAAGCATTTCCTTGCTGTGGATTTTGTGGTAGATCTCTGATATATACATCTTTCGGGAGTGATCAGCAATGGGCAGTAGTCATCCATCGATCACTTGGGAGAGTATTGTGCCAATTGCAAAATTATTTTCGTCAGTTGCACTTACAACGGGGCAAACAGACACAAATTGTCGTGATATGGGAGCCTCAAATAGTGCTTCTTCAGCATATCAATGGCTTTTTGATTTTGCGGATTTGCTTTCCAATCACACTTTTTTAGTTTCCTTGGTTAACTGCATTGAGGGAAGCCATCCCATCAAAAATCTTTCAATGAAGCATCGATAGAAGTTGACAAATCTGAGGAAAGACTGGACATCCTGGTCAGACTCCGTAATCTCCCATGTCAGAATAATGTCAATTTCGTCTTCGTATATGCTGACATCTTCTCCCAATATAAAATTCCCAAGGAACACCACTTGTTTCTGGTGCCATTCACACTTATCAGGTGCTATAGCTAAGTTGTATTCCTGTAATAGACAAAAGACCTCTCTAGACAATCGCAGATGCTCTTCGTTGTTTTCCGTATGGATAAGGATATCATTGATATAGGCCACAACTCCATGATCGATTAGATTTCGCAGGATTTTATTCATCATATCTTGGAATGTAGCTGGCACATTCTCCAATCCAAAGGGCATAACTAGGTATTCATAATGTCCATATCTGGAACGAAATGCTGTTTTCCATTCATCACCAGATTCAATTCGAATGAGATTGTACCATACCATCAAATTAATTTTGGTAAGAATCCTCGATTCAGCCACCCTGTTTTGAAGTTGGTTTATAAGCAGTAATAGATATTGGTTCATAATCGTCACCGGATTTAGTCTTCTGTGATCCAGCACAATCGTATGAATCTTGCGTGTGGCTTCGGAACGCAGAGTATGGGTGCACCTGCTGGTGCCTTGATAGGATAGATCATTCCAGAATCAAGCATTTCGTTCAGATATCCTTTTTGGACCAACAGCTCCTGTTCTGGCAGTGTGTAGATGGGACCCTACAAAGATTGTTCTATATCTTTCTAGTCAATGGCATGATCGTAGGATGAATGAAATGGAAGAGTATTGGCAGCCTCTCCATTGTAGAATGTTTCGAAGTTTCTGTATTGCCATGGACTTTGCTCAACCCAATCCATCTCAATTTGATATGCCATATTGACATACATTGAACGAATAAACCCAATCCATCCAGGGTCAGTTCGAACTTTAGAATGCAATCATCATATTTGATTCAGAACAATAATACTGCTGCCTTGGTGCAATGTTGGTTGAAATGTTTTGACATAAACTGGAGCTTATCATTTTTTTCGGTGACTCCACTGAGTGCTTCATGCTTGACAATGCCCCAGTAAGGTTGGATGATGTCAGAAAAATCCTCCATTGGACCAATTTCAAAGGTCTTTCTGGTATGATGAGACTCATTCCGCAGAGTAACAGGGAAGGTGTACTGCCAACCCGCTAGTTCGACTCTGTTGCCACTAAAGTTTTCAACCATCATTGGTTCCATTCGAGTCACCAATAGAACACCATGTGAATCAGCCCACTGCTTTGACATCATAGGGGTATCACACCCAGAATCAAAGAGAACCATTACCGGGACATTCCTCTTTGCAAACATGCATATTGTAGGTCTTGAACTGGGCTCAAGTTCAGGTGGTCATTGTTGGGATTATTTGGGTACAGGCTGAGGTGTGCTGGCCGCAGCCTTGCATTTTTGGTCTTTTCGGTCGGCAACCATGGTGAACTGCCATTCCACACAGCTCTGGCCGCAATGCATTGTGGATTATGAATGTGGTTCCATTGAGTTTAATCCAGTTTGATGGTAATTACATGTCATGTTGGGAGGCTATATCACCACCTTATTTCGAGTATTGAACTCATCCTCAGGCATCCAGTCTTGAACAGCAGAAAAGAAAGTATATTGAGTATCCAAAAGCTATGATACCAATGACCACATTGGTAAGACCCAAATGAAAACCCAAAAGACATGAATATCTGTACCCATAAAAACAAAAACTGGAGGTGTCTATACTTCAAATCCAATTAAAAAGACTGCAATCGCATAGAACAAATGACAGACAAATGAAACTCATTTCATCCGTCAATCTGAATACCTTTGAAGTCAACCTCATAACGCACTCAAGAGTTTGAAGTTGCTACCGGTTTTGTGATTCGGTCAGCCTGACTCCTGGGCTTGACCTTCGATGATGAGGTCGTCACTTCTGGCGTTGAAGTTCCCCTTTTAGGCTTTTTATCTTTCTTCTTGTTGTTACTGGATGATATCTTGATGGCATTCTTAAAAGATACATATCGATGCTCCAACGAACCGCAGTGCTTGCACTTGTTATGCTGGGCCCATGCTTCCAGCAATGTTTCCGGAATGCCTTTCAGGGCTTTGCCTTTGTCCATATTGACCGGCTGAGGACTCTTCTTCTCTGTTCGAGGTTTCTTGGAGTCAGAACCTTTCTCAAAGTTCTTCTTTCCTTGATTCTCCTCATCACCATCTTTATCATGCTTGCCCTTATTGTGCTTTTTTTGGTTTGGTTTGTAATCGTTGTGCTGGTGCTTTCCTTGCAGGCCTCGCTCATATGCACGGTCCACTTGTATGAGCAGTAATTGTTTCTCCATGTTGTCAGGTGTAATCTTTGAAATTCACATTTCATCCTGCATTTCTTTGTTGAGTCCGCTGTGTAGATGCTGTCGCCATATATTCCCTGATCAGCAGACATGATAGTAGAAGTCCTCCATCGTTACGATGTAGTCCTGGATGTCTCCCTTGTACTGCAATTCATTTATTTTTTGGAGGCATTCAGTTTCTTCCTCTGGGTCGATGAATCATTCCTCTGTCGCACTGGTGAATACTGACCATGTGTCAACCTGAAAATGCTTTCTAAGCTGATTCTGCCGGTTGTTGTACCTGCCCAAAACTTTCTCTCAAAGTATAGTTTGAACCAGGTATATTTTATCCTTGTCATCATTATAATCATCCTTGAAGTTTCTGAGATAGCAATCCGCTCTTGTAATCCAATGGTGGTAGGACTCTAACTTGTCCACTGTGTCTCCATTCAACTTGTAGGAAAGTTCAATTTTTTTCCTTTTTGTTTGGATTCAGATTTTTTGGCTGTGGTGGTCCTTGTGGTGGTACCAAATAGGATTCGCTATTAGCTGCTCCTCCAACACCTCCTGCACCGTCACCATCACTATTCGGTTCTGGAGTCACAGCCTTTTTCATGCATATTCCAATTCCATCATGTACAGTATATCAAAGGAGAAATCCCAGCTCGACAGGCTTGGTGTCCCCTGGCTGTGATGTCAATACTGACCGGACCAGTAAGTGTATTGATTTTTTAGTTCTCTCATCCAAGAGCTTTGTCTGCAAAGGTCTAGTGAATCATTTGATTCCCACTCAAGGTTCTTATTGACCTTTCACTCTGCTGCCTTCCGGTCCCACTCGTTGTTTTTTTCTCTATTGCGTACATCATAATGTGTCTTTTTTTCTTTTGACGAAACTTGGTATACGGTCCAGACTTCTGTTTCCCATCTCCATTGGCTTTGAGCTTAATATCCGCCAACTCCTGGAATTGGGTATGCACTTGGAGGGCAGGGTGTTCCTGGGCTCATTTGTTATTATTGAGTAGAGTTGGAAGGATTCCCCAGGCAATTGCAGAACGTTGGATTCGCTGGCTGAGAGCTGACCATAGCTCTTGATAGGCTTCGGTGGATTGGGCTTTCCTTTGAACATAGGCTGCTGGGATGTTAGCCGCAAATACTTGAGATTGGATATCAATATCGGAATTGTTTTCAAATTGAGCCTTTTCCATCTTTTCCACTCCCAGATTAATGGCATCAGATATCCCATTTTGCCTAATGATGAGGCTCTCATATGCTTTGGCCAATCCTGGGAGGGCTGTCTGTATCTCGAAATTTGTCTCCCTTGCTTCCTGAATAAGGGTGTCCATTTCTCCGAGTTCCATGTTGATTCCATCCAAAACATCAATCACCCAGTGCCGAATATCTTTTCTTGTGATTTGCTGGTATTGTGTCACATGCGTATACTGATCACTGGATAGATTCAATGCATTTTCCCTTCGAACCATGGTGTAGGTGTCCATCATGCTGGTGTCTGATCCAATCAGTATAGGATGATGAAAATTGCTCAACAGGGGTGGTGTGAAAAAAAAGGTATTGAGCTCCACATTCATGCTGCAGTTGTACCGACAGCTTGTAGACAGGCTGGAAAGCATATGTAATCAAGGACCAGCAATGTGGTAATAGATAATGAAATGGAGGTGGTGTATTGTCCAAATTTATTTACCAATTCCAATAGTAAATGGCTGTGACAATGGTCGATAGAGCGGCTGCTGCTCTGCCTAACGTTGTGTGGGTTCTTCTGCAATTGTGCTCGCGATAACACATGTTCTGATCTTCACAATTGACATGCAAGCCCTTGAATCTCATCCAATAATCAGCAAAAACTTGATCATCAATACTTAGATCACCTCTTTTTCTGGCTGCGTCTGTTCAATAGTGGTTGAATGGATATGGCATATTATGTGTGTCCCAGAAGTAATCTTTGAGAGATTTCTCTGGTTCATTTAGGAGAGCATCAATGCTATCGAAGAGGTTGAGAGGTTCTGAATCTGCAAGCTGTGATGGGATTCCAGTGGAATTGAAGAAGTTGAGTTGATAGTGACAGTTGGAGTCGTTTGGCATCGAGGTCGCTTGATGTATTGGGGTGGGTAGAAACATTACCTTCCTCGGACGCATTTCTTTGTTAACACTATAATGAAACACAGGGGGCTTCACTCCAGGTTTACCCGATGAAAGCAGAATCTGTACTTGATTCGGGACTGCTGTAAATGTAGATTAGGAGGTTCGCTAGGGATGTACAATCACTAAAAGATTCTGAACGAAAAGAAATAGCCTTTCAATTGATATATTGTTAAGGCTTGTTCTCCTCGCTGAGCAGGTTGATGTCCTTTCTACCCTCAAAGAACTCAGAGGTCATTATACCTCTTTCTTCACTTTCTATCAAATACTTCTATCAACCCTTGTCTCAAGCGCTCCAGCACCATTACCACCATCGATCCAATGCACCCTGATTTCGCAATGACTGTGGCCTCTATCTCCCGATCCTCCATTGTCTTCATCGTTATTGGATTATAATGAGACTAATGGTATCCTTTATGACATCAAGCTCGTGGGCTTGTTCTTCTGGACCAGTGGTATTCTGTTTATCTGATGACCTCCAGACGAATTGGCCTCTTTGGACAGAAGGCAGCTTGGCTGTTCAGTGTCGGCATGTATTCTTAGGCTTCCAGCAGTTGCCGGCATCTGGCTGGCTGTCCGTTTGTCATCGGCGAGTGATCAGCTTCTCGGCTGATGCCATTGGGCTTTTTGTTGGGTTTCAATTTGTTATTGGTGATTTGGAGCAGAAGTGACAGTGGCCATTAACTAGCCATCGATGATTATCAATGGTGTGGATGATCGTTGGCTGGCCATCTGAAAAGATTGGGTCTGACATCGGAGAGCAGTGATAGCCAATGACAACTAATCAGGGAAATCGTTGGTGATTGTACATGACCCCGCTGCGAGCTTGCTAGGGGTAACATACTGCAACAGATAGATCTGGTAGACTGATATCTGGTGAAATAGAAAAACATATGGGTGAAGATTTCAAAAAATTGTGGCCAGAACTCCAATACTGTCTTCAGTTTTTCCAATGTTTCCTGAGGCCTCTGAGAGAAATTTACCTTGCTGTGTCTCGTTCACTTGCCCAGCAAGAACATCGGCCAGACAGAATATGATTATTATATAATTGAAAGTTGTGATATAAAATTCTGGATAATTCAAAACAGGTGCTAATGCTTCTGGAGTCTCTGGGAGTGTTGGTGAAAGTTTTAGAAAAATTTGAACTTTGGGCTCTTTCTCTGAAAGACTTTCAGATTAACTTGACAATGCGCAGGGAGTTTCAAAATAGGTTTGTCAGTATACCAGAAAGGTTGGTAAGCAATTCTAGAGGGCTCCAATCTTTGTCCAATTCTGCTAAAGGCTTCTTCAGAACTTTTCCATACTTCAGAAGTCTCTGGAAGTATTTGTCAGAGCTCCAGGAGAGTCTAAAAGCATGTCAATATTTTTCAGCTACTTCGGGATATCCTTCCCAATCTTTGGAAGTGTCCAGAAGGATTGTTTAAAGCTCTAAGAAGGTCCAATGCAAAATCATTTTTTTTAAAGGCTTTTAGAGTACCTTTTTATGTACTGGGTGCTTCCAACAGTATTGTAAATTTTATTCATAAAGGGTTTTGGATTATGTAGGTAATCAGTCGGTCTTTAGTACTCAACATTATAAGGTTTTCCACTTTTGCATCATTTGGCCACTGGCTAATATTTGCTTTACCTATTGACCTGTCTTGAGTTACTCCTAGATGGTGTGGAACATTTGCCCATAAAGCTTGGAATTATGGAACAAATACTAGCCTATTCAAGCTTTGTATTGTCTCTAATAACATATAGTAAAACAGATAGTGCATATTCCAAATCCAACTAAAAAGAATACTAATCAGTAAATGAATGAATAACAGTATTAAATGGGAATTGTACCAATGGCAGAATATTGATTCATCATGTCTGGTTATATATAGCAAAAAGTCGGTAAATATATTTTTAGTTGTTTGTTTGAAATTTGTAATATTTCATCTTTTCGTAGTTGCATAGAAATTATAATGATTTAGACTATCAAGGCTGACCCATATCTGTCAAGGAATCAAAGATCAAATAGTTATTTGAATCCCTTTGAATTGTGTGTAGAATACTCTAAATTTGAATAATTTGTTCAAAAAATAGTTATAAAAAACTGGTATGATCAACCATTATTTGGCAAGGTATCCGCTCAGTTTGTATTCAAAATCAATTGGTGAATATGACAATTCAATTCTTTGCTGTTGCTGCAATTGGTACTTCTGTTAAAAAAATACACTTTTAACTGTTGCCACTGGCCCTTGCAACTAGCAGTGATTTCTATCAACCTTCAAGTTGCCCAATATATTGCTGGACTAGTAAATGTGTCAAATTACTGCATATACATTTGAACTCCCTTCTAAATTGCACAATGGCAGAAATATAGCCAAATAGCAATGTATGTTTGGGCTATACCAAAAGAGTCATAATGAATACATTATGGAATATAGTGGATTATAAATAGTGTTTGCAATGAACTGCCAGTGGTGCATACAATTGACAAACCAATTCAGTTCTGCGACGCTGAGCAGCTATCAATTCCGCGATCTCACGAAGGAGAGGTGCGACAGAAAGTTCGCTGGGCGATTCTCTAAGGCACTCGACATGACGAAGATTCCGTGACTACAAAAACACAACAATGCGACGTTCATCCCGCGCCAACTCAAATATACGATTGAATTACACGTCCTACAATGTAATACTTTACGCTAAGTATTCTGATTGGCCAGCATTGTGTTCCGGCCTTGATGGGCGTAGCCTTACAAATTCAGTAAGAATTTAACTAATCAGAGGAATGGGAGGCGAAGGTTTCGACAGGCCAGTTCCGGGAGCCGAAAATGATGATGGCCGGATCCATTGTTTCCAAGGAGCTGCTCGTACAGCCCCAGATGCAGCTACTGCCGATATTACGGCTATTAGTCGTCAAGAAGTAGCCGACATCTATGCCACAATCTACCAATCCTACACCGCCCAAACCAACGATCTCCGACATTTGACCGATTGCGTACTGTCCCTTGAGGCTCAGCTCGTCAACGTCATCACCGCGCAAGATGACGTGTTGACAGAGTTGGAGGCGTAGTGCGGTCGATTCGACATGATGATGCAAATGAAGGCTCGTCTTGGTGTCGGTGGCGTCAATACCGGCGGAGGAGGGGATCTATCTAAATCCCATCTTGAACAGCATCAGCCTCCACTGTTCACCGGTGACCTCAAGTTGGAGACTGTCAATCAATTCCTTCGCAAGGTCGAGCATTAGGTACGCCAAGGCCACGCGGCAATAGGTACCATGCAGTCGGATATTTGCATCAATTCGGCCTGGCGGTTCATGGACCAGGAGGCGTACAGTTGGTTCGCGCATTGGATCCATCAGCAAGTTGTCACGATCATCCCTCCTGCAAACGGCTTGTATGCACCTGTGACTTGGCCTCTGTTCGAATCCACTTTTCGCCATAGATTCGTCCTAGAAGTCGCCATTACCACAGTTCGAAAGGAGATCCTCACCCTACGCTACTCCAGAGGAGATGTTGCGTACTTCAACAAGCAATTCTCTGAACTTACCCGCATGTTGCAAAAAGAGAGTACTATCATGCGCGAGGATCCCCTGTACGACGAGTACTGCTCCAAGCTACCTTTGGGAATCGCCAATCAGATCATCGCCTCAGCCCGCATGCAAAAGAGGCTCCAGCCTGAGATGCCTTTCACGTTGGCCGATGCCATGGAGATGGTCAGCGAATTCTCGGAACCTACACCTTCGCATCCGGCAATCGCGGCTATGCCAATCAGTTTCGTTCCATCCAACACTCCAATGCCTACTGGTTCTGAGCCGATGGACCTCACTGTAGCTAACGCCAATACCAAGTGCTACCGCTGTAGCGGTTTCAGACATGAGGCATGCGATTGTGCAACCCCAGACACGCGTGGGCGAGGCCAAGCATTCGGTGCCAGGGGTGGCGGGAACCGTGGTAGACGGGATGGAGGTTGTGATCGCAATGATAATCGTTGCGGGGGCCAGGGAGGTTCAACCAGGTCTACAACAGTGAACATCAATACTATTCAGACTGCTGGAGACGGCATAATCACAAATGACGATGCTGATGACTCGGCGGCGGAACCCTCGGTGGCGGAGCAGGAGACTATTGAGGGGGAGGAGGCCTAGGGAAACGACAATTGGGAGTAGTGATAGAACGTCCTACTACCCAGACGGTTATTGGAAAAGTGAATGAAACAGAGGAAATAGGGACAGGCAAAGAGATACGCATACGGCATGCAAAATTGTACTTGAGCAGCCTGACACATAATGCGATATCTGATTCTTCACCTAACTCTGACTTACTACGTTTTAACGCTTCTGTTTCAACCTCCAATAACAAAATTCGTTCCACATATTCCTTATTTGATTGCGGCGCCTCCCATCGTTACGTTGATACCGCTTACGCCAATTCCCTATAGCTAAAACATTGACGTTGCGGGCACATGAAAGTCTCTGTCGCAGGGGAAGAGAAGGCAGATGAAGATGGATGGCAAGTTTGGTTCAATGCATCAATAAGAGGCGTAACCGGCAATCGGATTGACATTTCTGGTTGGTACACAGTGTTTGACTTGGGAGGCATCTATGATCTATTTGTCTGTAAAGACTGGATGGCAGTCAATTTACACCTCATCGACCATAAAACTATTACTCTACACATGCTGGAACCTGATTGGACTGTTTTGCAACAAGGCTCTCGCCTTCCATCAACAATTATCACAACATCGCTTACAGGCCTACGACCTCACCAAGGACAACTGAGAGACGTTCGTGCGCACTGCAGAACAGTGGCTCGTAGATTGGCAATTAATATGGTGTCCGCATCCTTCGTTGCTAAGTGCAAGTCATCAGAAATATTTATAATCAACATCCGGGAACGCGTCGACAAAATCATGGAGAAGGAGGAGGAGCCTACTCCGCACAAGCCCGCAGACCTCAAATCATGGCGGTTACGAGTTAGGAAGGCATTGGCAGATCTCTTCGAACCGCCAATGGGAGTTCCTGCGGCCATGAGACATGACTTCCGCATAGATACTCATCCGGCAGCAAAGCCACCTCACCGCCAACCATATTGGATGTCAGACTCAGAACGCGCGGAATTCGAAATCCAAATTGACAAGTTGCTGGCCAATGGCTGGGTTACTGACAGCCAATCCCGATTTGTGGCCCCAGTGATTTTTGTTAAGTAACCTGATGGCTCTGGACTTTGGATGTGTGTCGATTACAGAGGCTTAAATTCAATCACCACCAAAGACCGATACCCACTACCGTATATAGAAGATCTCACCGATCGACTGCACGGGTCCAGGGTGTTTACGAAGCTGGACCTGGCCGGTGGTTACCATCAGTTGCGCATACATCCGGATGACAGCCATAAAATGGCTTTTGTCGCTCCGGAAAGGTTCTATAAATGGACGGTAATTCCGTTTGGGCTGGCCAACACGCTGTCAGCATTCATGCGTGTCATGCATCGAATCTTATGCCCGTATAGGAAATTTACAATTGTTTACATAGATGACATTCTAATTTTCTCTCGCACTCTGGCTGAACATAAGCTGCACATTGAAACTATTTTGCTGGCAATCAGAGCGGCGCGTCTCCATTTGAACGAGCAAAAGTGCGTTTTTAGAGCCACGAAGACTTTGTTTGTTTGTTTCAAGGTCAACTCGAATGGAATTCACATGGAGGATAAGAAGATCGCAGCCATGAGAGACTGGCCAGTTCCGTTCAGTACAACCGAGCTTCGATCATTTCTGTGGTTGGCAGGCTACTATGGAAATTCCTACACAAATTCGCGCACCGGACCACAGAGTTATACACGTTGACAACCGAAAAACGTGCGTTTCGGTGGCTGTGGAAACACCAGGCCGAATTTGAGGATATTCGCAGGGCTTTAGCTTCTGCTCTGGTGATGACACTACGTGATCCTGAGCGTTACTATATTTTGCGCACTGATGCGTCAGACGTGGCGATTGGAGGCGTATTGGCTCAAAAGCAACCCGGGGGAGCCGAGGGCCAGCGAGTGGAGCACCCGCTGGGTTTTATCTCTCGAAAATTGCTAGACGTCGAGAGGCGGTACGCAGCGTATGATCGCGAGTTATTGGTGATCCACAACAACATCACCCACTGGGAGCCTTATCTTCGCAAGCGACACATGTCAGTATATACAGATCACGCGTCGCTACAGCATATCCTAAGCCAGAAGAAGCTTTCCAGCTGCCAATGGTGACACTTGGATAAACTGCAGCAGATTGACTGTTCAATCAAATACTTCCCAGGAGCGGCCAACCTTGTGGTGGATGCGTTGAGCAGAATCCATCATCCAGCCTCAGCAACCACAGTAGCCACCATCAACATGAACACGATGGACCTTCAAATCATCGGTGCAGAGGAATGGAAGCAAGAGGTACGTGAATTACTGGTTGAAGACGCATATTTCGGTCCAATTGTCGATGTACTCTGTGAGGCAGCTGAAACATCCGACGATGCCAATAATCACACAACTCGGCGTTCAAAAGGGAAGCACCATTGGAAAAACACCGTGCAGGCAAGGCTATGTTGGCTTGACCATGGCCTTCCTTTTCGCAGGGACTCTGGAACACTCGGTATCCCATCGAACATGCGGAGCGACGTCATCTCCGAAGCTCATGACGCTCCGCTTGGCGGCAGCCACGAAGGAGCAGAAAAAACGGCGGCAACCATCCCATCTCGGTTGTATTGGCCTCAGCTGACTCAATCAATAGGAGTATGGGCTCAGGGTTGCGACGTATGCCACTGTGTGAAACATTCCAATCAACTTCCCTACGGCTTACCGCAGCCGCTGCCGATTCCGGAGACACGGTCCTCAAGTATTAATGTGGATCTAATTACCAAGCTGCCAGCGACGGTCAAGATTGGCTACGATGAATAATCACGATCGTCGATCCGCTATCCAAGAGAGTCTGGTGGAAAGCAGCAAAGGAAAAGGATTTAACTGCAGAAATGTTCACCAAAGATTTTATTGACATGTGTGTACGAAACAGAGGAATCCCGGACGACATCACCTCTGATCGGGATATGTGTGTTATATCAGATTTCTAGCGTTCCCTTACGGCCCAGTGGGCAATTAAATACCGCCGCAGTACCGCCTAGCATCTGCAGACAGATGGCGAAGCAGAGAACCTGAACGCAGTCGTCGAACGTCACCTTAAGGCTTACGTAGCGAAACGCCCAAAGGAGTGGGATTGTCTTCTTCCACTGGCCGAATGTACGTACAACGCAGCATACCATAAGTCACTTGAAACATCTCCGTTTCGGGCCGATATTCGTTCCGTGCCAAGAATGCCAATTGACCTCCTCATACCGACTCCGAGTCCCGACAGTCAGTCAAAAGTCCGCATGGAAGCCGACGAATTCGCCGAGCAGATGATGACAGACCTCCGCATGCTAAGAGAGCGACTGGAGGAAGTGCAGACACAGATGATTCTGGAGGCCAATAAGTTCTGCCACCCGCACGACTTCAAGGTGGGAGACTCAGTTTTTTCTCCATTCCACGCTCCTCCCGATTGGCTATGCAAATCTCACCAAATCCGAGTCGTCAAATCTTAACTCCAGGAAATTTCAACAGCCATTCTGTGGCCCATTTCGTATCACTGAAGCCATCGGTGTCAATGCTCTCAGGTTGGATACACCTGCTCGTTGGAAAATGCCTAATGTCTTCAATTTATCCCGGTTGAAACGAGACCGCATGGATTATCGCCGAGAACATCCTCCACCCCCGCCATTACGGATGATGACCGATTAGGATCCGGAATACGAAGTGGAATCAATCCTCGAGCATCAGGGCTTTTCAATCAAAACCCTACAGTACAAGGTGATGTGGCTTGGATACCCCGAACCGGATTGGCAGCCATTGTCCAACCTGAACGGCAGATGCAAAGAGTTACTGTGGCAGTACTATCAAGAGAAGGGTCTTTTGATCTATAAGTGGATGCAGGAAGGTTAAGGATGGGTTTTCGATGGGTTTTCATTGGCAGGAAGGTTAAGGATGGGTTTTCATTGGTTCGTACTGGGTTTTTGCCCAGGCCAGAGTTGTTCTTTTGCGGAATGTTCTTTTGGAGCGAGCACTAGTTTTTTTGAGCCGGGGATAGTTGTGGGAGGTTCTGCCGTGTACTGAAGGTGCGGTTCCGAGCGGCTCCGTACGGCCCGGCTACGACTCGGCTGTTGTGCACAGCCCAGGTTACCTGTGCGTGGCTAGCTAGTCAATGAAGCAACCTTCTCGCGACCTCTCAAGTTGGCTCTGGTCTCTGCTATTGCTGCTTTAAATCACTGTACTCAGTTATACATAACCAATAGTATGAGTCAATATGGCAAACATCTATATATCAAATATTGACATTGTTCAACAAAATTTATGCACTACAATCCGGTTTTCAGGTCAACAAATTAGCAGCTTAGTTTGCAGTCCCTGGGATATAGTGGATATTGCAAGTATAATTTTGGAGAGCAATTGAAGAGTTTTGTTGCCATCCAATTCAGTGTGGTTATATGTATAAGCACCTCAACAATGTATTGTTCTAAATATTATAAACTTCCTTTCAAAAGGTAGTTATTTGTAACAATTGGCTAATGAATTATATTTGTTTCTTGGCTCTGTATCCTTTATTTGATATTGTATTTCAGTCTAATTCAGCTTTAACATCAATTGTAGATAATCTTGACATTTCCATATATATATATCAGTGACAGTCCTGTATCCACTGCCTCTTTGCTGGGATCGGAATGTGTTATATAGTAACATGGATTTTTGGATAATATTGATACAGAAGTTGTGTACATTGAATTTTTGAATGTTTGGGAAGTCCATTGTGTTTCATCAGTTAAGGCAGAAATATGTAGTTTATATTTTCTTTAGTTGTAGCTCTCCATATCAATCTCCCATAGTGAATATTTTGTCAAATCTACATATATGGTTCAGGACAGTGGGAATATCAATATGGTGGCAAATTAACTTGCATTGGATGTCAACTAGTCAAACAACTTCTGTACTTGCTTTGAATTGTGGGACAATAACAATTGAGCTACTGTATTTGTCTTTCATTCCACTGTATATAGCTCATTTTGATTGATTAGAAAACCACATGATAAAATTTCATTTCAAAATCACTCATATTTTGAAGCTATCATTATAAGTACAGCTTCCAACAAATATTGTAGCACCATTTACACCAGATCCATGTCTTTATATCTGGTCATACTCTGGATTCTATCCTCTTTGAGATAAACAATTCAAACTTTTGTCAGTTTTCAGTTGTACTGAAGCAATCAGTTCATAACTTATATAAATTGACTAAGTTTGTTGGCTAGCCCAATATATAGAGCTGGTCAATCATTGAGTCCAGTTTGAGAATATCATGCAACAAAATCAATCTCTGTAAAATATAATCATTCATCCAATGGCTACACCAGGTTATGATTATACCTAGCAAGTTCGCAGCAGGGTTATATACAATGACTTGCAATGTGTTTGATTCCATATCATTGGCTATTGATCATCTTGAATGCTAGGGCCAATCAATTTGGATGGCTTGCATATGAATCCCCACTCCATCGGTAAGCCACAACAACAAGGTAATAGTTGTGGTCACATCTGTTCTGAATGACCAATATAAAATACTCAGCCAGCAAGTAGCTCAATGGTATTGACCAAAAAGCTGACTACAAATAGACACCCAGAAATAAACTGAATGGCCCCAGCCAAACAGCTACCAATCTGAGAATATATGCCAACATTGAACAGCAAGGCTGCTCTCTATTGAAAGAGGCCTCTTTGTCTAGAGGTTTTCAAATTAAATGGATAGTACTGGTCCCAAGGCAGAAGCCTATCAGCTCAATGCCATAGAGGAGACCTGTGGTCTGAATATATTATGAACAATGGTAGAAGATAATAGAGGAATGAGAGATGGAGAGGGTAATAGTTGCAAAGGAATGTGCATTGGTTGAAGACAGCTAAAGTGGTGGAGTGCTAGAGAAAGTATGGATAAAAGTATTCATTAGGGCAAAAATGAAGGTATAAAGATTTTGGCTTCTTCGAGGATGGAAAGAAATTAGCCTTCACAGCAAGGAGAATGAGCCTCAACTATCTATGCATTTAAAGGCTATTCTTTTTATTCAATATCTTTGGGTGATATCAAATTCCATGCAAAGCTGCTAACCTACCTTCGAAGTAGTGTCAATTGAAGTATTAATACCACTCTGATTGGGTGAAGCTGGAGTGACGCCCACAGTATTATATTATATGGTTACTAAAGAAACACTCCTAAGGAAGGTATTCTGTCTACTGTCACCAAGATATGATGTGACATTGATGCCATACACCTTCTATTACCACTATTAATTTAACTTTTTGATTTAGCTGGGATCCCCTTACTGCCTGCAGAAGATCCTCCCCACTTCTTCATTATTGTTGACACCCTCCTGAATGAAACAAATGAGCCTTTCACAGATCTCTTTTGAGACTGACCTGATACCGGATTTCTGTGGGTTCTCTACTGGACAGATGCTGCCAGATAAGGATGAGGTTGAAGCATCAACCATTCAGTTTTTGCTGATTTTTGCACTTGATACCAACGTTTGAATTTCAAGTGCAAAAATCAGAAAGTGTGATATTGTGATTATAACTGAATAGGAATCCGTACCATGATTGTCAAAGCAGAAGTCAGTCTATCATCCATTGTTACAGCCATTTATCATTGGAATTGGTAAATATCTTTCAACTATATTCCACCTCGATTTCACTTCCTATTCCCATGCTTCTGGTCTTCGATCATGGATACCTTTCACCCAGACAATGAGCCATTGGTATATCTATAGCAAGATGCCGAAGCTCCATTCCTCTGCTTCTATACCACCCGTATTGACCAATTTAGTGACATTCTATAATGGCCTGAGCAGATACCAGCATGACAGATGCCTATACTATAGTTGGAAGGAAACAGGTGTCGATTCTATGTAGCGATAAGAACAAGCAGGTCATGCAATGCCAGTACCGAATGAGTAATGACATACCAGACAGAGTGATTGAGCTTTGAACTGTAATCAACAGGAACTCAGACAAATGGATAGCTCCTTTGAAGGGGCAAGGGAAATGAATTTCGAGATATAGACACCCCTCCCAGAGTGGATCCCAGCTTACAAAGGGCAAATCATTTGGCAAAACAAGATATATGATAGCATTTGCCTGAGATTAAAACAGATAGATTGGGTTGAATTCACAAACCACTCTGATATGATTATCTAATCACAAGTGTGTACAGCTGATATCCCAGCAGATATTGTTATAATAAAGGCCTAATCCACTGAAGCTTACAAGAAACAGTGGTCAGCCATTGGTGATCAAACCCAATAGTTTGGAAAACCTGGGGAACCTTTCCAACTCTGCTGGACAATAGAGAACAAGCCTAAGAACACCTTGCCCTCCAAGTATATACCCAATTCCAAGGGCTGGCGGTTATTCAGTTCAAAGCCAAAGCAGATGGCAAACAGATGTTCAGACTATACGCCAAGTCCAGTAGAAAAGTAAAAAAGATACAGAGAAATTCAAACGAAGCCAAATTGGAGAGGAATGCAGCAGAGCACAGAGTAAAGAAAAACTTCAAGTGGAAATTCAAAGAATTGACTGGAGCCTTGCAGATGAAGCTGGCGGAAGAAGCTCAAAGATAAATATTGCAGATGAAACAATCAAGAGATCAGTATGCTCACTGGCTATCTCAGTGCTGACATCAATGGGAGGAGATCACAAGCCTGTTGAGCAGGGATTCAGCCTGTGATACACAGCAAGTGATGGCATTCAAATATACATCAATATGACTGTGACTCTGAAACTGAATGGTCATGGAGATGGTGCAGGAGGTATTGGAAGACACTCCCCACAGGACTCTGAGTCTTCAAGCACCAGCTCAAGAAGATCCAGCACTTTTGATATTTGAGAAGATTTTCTCTTACCACTTCCAATACCAGCAGGAATGAATTATAGCAAATCATCATTGCTATCACCACAAGTACCTCCCTGACTATCAAGAACTCTAAATCCTAGCAACAAGCAAAAAATTGAACTTCCCTATAAGTTGAACAAGTTAGATTCCATCAGCCATTGGATTACAGAAGTGGATCATGATCTCAGATACTTCAAGCATGATTATTTTGATGATCCTAACAAAATTCTCTTGGTTGAATGTATCCTTTGAGAAAACCCTTTGGTTTGGTACAACAACTGTCAAAAACAGCTAAGAATGTATTTTCGGGTTGATACATGGTCAGCATTCACAAGTACTACGGAGGGACAATGTATCAACCTGGAGAAAGAAACAGAATGTTTCAAAAAATGAAGAAATTCAATTTCAAGGCAGACATCCAGGACGACCATCTGGAAATGGAGGACATATACTACAATGTCTGCATATCAGAGGTTGTATGGAGGCAGACTAAATACAGAAGACTCAATCAAGAAATCCAGGATGAAATATCCATTTCAAAAATGATACCAAACAACAATGCAGAATACTAATTGCTGCTCAAATAAGTCGGCCACAAATACCACAGATGCCTCCTAACCAAAATCTATCTCAACTATCACAAACCTGAAGATAAACATCAATAATGTGAAGTACGATCGTGATAGTACTAAGAAGGGGAATCAAGAAAATCAGATCTTTGAGAAAGGTTTTGACTTCAAGAAACCTCAAACAGAAAGAATGGTTCTAAGCCAGTCAATACAGACAAGAGCGAAGCCCTGAGAGGTATTTGGGAATCCTTGCTGAAAGCACGTACCAAGAACAATAAGAGAACGCTCTGTAGTTCATTCGATCATCAACGGGTATTCTGAAAGAATACCATCCTGGCCTCAACCTGCAAGCAGAAGAAGGATAAGAAGCCTCAAAAGGAAACTTCAATATCAGAAGTTACCATCTCTTGTATAAAGGTCAAGCCCAGAAGTCTGGCTGACTGAATTATGCAACCAGCAGCAGTCCCAAGCTCTCGAGTGCTTTACAAGATTGACTCTGACAGTATGGGGATTGATGGATGAAACAAGGTTCTTTTGTCTTTTCTCTGGAATTGCAGTGTTGTCTATGTATTCCTTTTGAGGCACAGACACCTCCGGTTTTAATATTTATCAGTACAGATATTCATATTTCCTTGGGATGACATGGTTACAGATATCTGAATTTCATCTGGGATTGTAATTTTGCCAATGATGTCAATGGTATTGCTTATAGATTTTCAATATTCAATATACTTTCATTTCTGTTCTTTAAGCAATGGTGCCTGAATATATATTCAGTACTCAAAATATACAGATTATATAGCATCCAAGTATGAAATGTGACAAAACAATTACCATTGAACGTTATTATTCATATTCATCTTTTAGACCCATTATGGCCAGAGCCATATCGAAAGGCAGTTAACAATGGTTTGGACTCATACAGATCAAAACGGCAAGGCTGCGGCTGATTTACCTCTGCCTGTACCCAAAAAATTGAATCACTTGCTATCTCAACCTGAGATGGGTTCAAAACCCACTATACACTTGTTTGCAAGTTTTTGAGACAAGAAGAACATCTCTGAATGGGTTTTGTTGGATAGTTGGTGTGATATACCTATAATAGCAAAGAATTAGGCTGATTCAAATGGTGTTCTATTAGTGACATGAACAGAATCAAAGATAGTTGAAAACTTCAATTGTCACAGACTAGAAGGGGCAGGTTTGCAACCCGCCTTCTTCATTACTCTGCAGTATGAATCACATTATACCAATAATATCTTTCAAATTGGTCCACTGTAGAATTTGTCTGACGTTAAATTATGTTACCGATAGATTATGAAGCATGGAACACTGAGTGGAGGTACCAAAGATAATGATAAGCTGCTGATTATGTATAAACACTGCCAGCAATTCTGTACAAGGACAGCAGTATCTTTATTTTCAATTGAATGTGACAAATCTATTATGATTTTGGTATGGATTCGCAATTGATTGTGGTTATTGGTTGAACGCATGTAAATGCTATACATATAATCGAAATTGATTGGGTTGAGCAAATTCTCTGGCAGCAGAGAGAGATTCAAATATTCTACAACAGAATAAACTGCCAATCCCCTTCCATTTCATCAATCCTATGATCATGCCATGGACTTGAAAAATGGTCAACGACTGCCATGAGGTGCCGTCTACATGATTTCAGAGAAGAAGCTGTCAGTCCTTAAAGAATATCGGAAGAAAATGCTCGATTTGGGAAAGATTTATCATATCAAGTCATCTGCAGATGTATCTAAAATCTATATTCCAATACCATATGGAAGAGGCTTATAATTATGAATAGATTACACAGGTCTAAATTGTATTACGATTACAAACTGATATTTATTGCCAATGATGAAAGAACTTAGAGACCATGTTGATGAATCCAGGATTTTCACTAAAATACATTAGAAGCAGGGGTTCAATCTCATTCAAATTAAATATGATAATTTATTGAAAACAGTATTTTGTCCAAGATATAGACATTGTAAATATCTATGTATGATCCTGGGATTGGCAAATCTGCCAGCTGAATGCCGCAATATGATAAATTGGATTCTTAGAGATCAAATTGATAATAGAGTTGTAGTCTATATAGCCGATATCCTCATCCATGCAGAAAGCAAAGAAGTGTATGTATAATTTACTAGGCAAGTTCTTCCTCGATTACAGGAAAATATCTAAGCTATATTACCTGATCAATGCAAATGGCAACAAAAACAAGTTGTGTTTCTTGTATATCGGATATCAGGAAAAGATGTCAATATGTCAGAAAACAAGATTGATACAATTCTTTAATTGGAGATTCTGGAGTCTATCAAAAATATCCAGTCATGTCTCCAGTTGACCATCTTCTATCGAATCTTTATTGAAGGATTTTCGAAGATATACTATTTCTGAATAGAATTAACCAAGTAAACAAATGAAAAGTTTAACTGGAAAGCAAATATTCAAAACATATAAAATTGGATATGCTAAAAATGCATTTTACCAAGGCTTCCATAGTACCACACTTTGAACCTGTTTGTTCTGTAGTGATTGAAACTGACACAAGCAATTGTGAAATCAGTATAGTACTCTCTCAAGTTATTGATGAAAAATTCAACCCTATTGTCTACTACTCTCAACTGATAGACAAAGCTGGGATCAACTGCAAAATCCATAACAAAGACATGCTCATGGTTGTATGTGTGTTCAAAGAATAGAGACATTTTGACTAAGGGGCACCTGAATCGATCAGTATCATGACCAATCATATGAAGCTTGCATCCTTGACATCTATGATGATCATGAATCGGAGACAAGCCTGCTGCACTCAGTCGTTTGCAGAATATGATTTCAAAATATTTCCCCAACCAGGTAGTGCAAATGGAAAACTGCCCGCATTATCTAGGCATTTGGAGTACCACCATCAAAATCAGGGGATAGTACTGAAGAAAACAATAACAGGCTTATACACCACATTCGGACACCTGATCAGTTGGGGACTTCCAAAAGAGATAAAGTGCAAGGGATAGCAATAATACTACCAGGCAAACTAATTGTAATTTTTTTTTGCAAAGTTGGAAGCAATTCCTGCAGTCATGTTTAACTTATGGTTGTGCAAAGTAGTGGTCAGTATTACCAATAATGATGCTGTATGGCAAGAAGAGTTCATTTGTACTATAGACAAAAAACCCAAGTTCAGACATCTTATTCAATGATAAAGCCCTTTAATATAAAGAAAAATGGTAGATTCTGGATGATATACAATTATGCACACATATAGTGGAAGTGTAATTTGATTTGAAGGTGGCTGGGCAAATTGGATAGAATAAGACAATCAACCTGGTCAGAAGAAACTGTATTGGGCCAAAAATGGAGAAATATATTGAAGATTATGTCTGCTCATGCTCTGAAAGCCAGAAGAACAAAACTGCTCATCATGCTTGCAACAGTTTTCTACAAACCATCAAATGAGTGTACCACCCATAGTGTTTGATTTACATTGACTTTAATATCAAACTACCAGTATCTGAGTGATGCTCATTGGTATTAGTATTTATTGACCGATTTACCAAAATGGCTCACTTGATTCTATTTAACGATGGTAAGCAGAAAGCTTCAAATCTGGCCAAACTTATCCTGAACAAAGTATGGAGATTCCATGGTTTACCATCGAACATAGTATCAGATTGGAACTATAGCTTTACCTCAATCTTTTGGTCCTTGATGATTTATGCTCTCAATATCAAACAAATAATGTTTTTGCCATTCCACCCAGACATGGACAGGCAAATGCAAGAGTCAACCATATACTGAAATTCTACCCAAAGAATTACAGCAATTACAAACAGAAGAATTGCTTTGAAATGATCCCAATATAAATGTATACTGAAAACAACTCTTTCACCATTATAATAAAAATGACACCAATGATTGCTAATATTGCATTTGATCCTGAAATGAATTGGCCCACTATATCAAAAGTCAAGAATCAGGCAACCGGAAACTTTATTCACTAGATGACCAGTATGCTGGACAAGGCTTACAACTGATACAGGAGACAATAGGGAAGTACCATCTCTGGCATGCCAAGAAACCTCTGAAGTAGTTGGTTGGTAATTTAGTTATGCTAAATAGAAAGAACCTCAACACTCAAAGACTATCTAGAAAACTAGATGTGATGCTTTATGCACCCTTCAAGGTTTCAATGGTGCTCTTTACACTGCTATCAAGCCTGAATTACCAAATCAATGGCATATTCACTATGTATTCTATGTATCACTCATTGAACCTGACCCACTTACTAGCATTCCCATCCGGGCAGCCCCAGCACTTGTTGTACCACACAAACTAGATTACCATGTGGATGGCTATGAATTCCAAACAGGATATGAACTCCAAGAGATCATAGGCAGCCAGTTTACCAAGAAACTCAAGCAGGTTTTAGATCTGATCAAGCAGAAGGGATATCCGAAAGGAGTTGATTGGACTGAACAACTATATAAGAACTTTGATAACAAATGGCTGTTAAAGATATATCACAAATGGAATCATCAGGCTACAAAAAATAACAGAATTGAATACACAGTTGGGTTAGAACCATTTCCACATGAAGAGGCTTTATCATTTAGCAAGACACCTAATAAAGGATTTGGTTTTCAAGGGCACAAGGGATCACTGTTTTCCAAGATCAAAAGACATATGGATTCGGTTTCAAGCACACACAGGGTCCCAATTTTTTTCGGAATAAAAGAAATAAAAAAGGAACCAAAGTGTTTTAGCTGAATGCAACCTGATTGATTAATTCCTCTTGTGGCCATATACTGCATTTGGACAGAAGCTAGTTCATTGGATTGCACAAGGTGGTCTGTGCTGATCCACTATGTCAGGGATTTCACATAATTCACTTGAATATGCAGGATTATACTTTGTCAATGGTAACAAAGAGCAGATTGGTATCGCCATTCAGAGAGAAACTATCCAAGCCAGGGGCTATTGTTAAACCAAGCATGTTTACAGCAGCGTAATGTATAATCCTTCAGAATTGTCCTGATTAGATTTCATCAGCAATCACTCGTTTCAGATGCCAGACCCAAGCTTTTTGGATGGCAAGCAAAAGAACCCGCATGCCAGCGATCAGCAACTATGACTATTCAATGGTTGTGGTCACTTCTGCTCCAAATCACTGATAACCAATAGACAGCCAGCAAGTGGATGATGACACACAGAAAACAACAAAAAAATCTATGGTGCCAGGCAAAAAGCTGATGACCAAACAATGTGTGCTGTCCCTGAACACAGAGACTGCCCTCTATCAAATGAGGCCTATTTGTCTGGAGGGCAATAGATCAAAAGGATTCCACCAGTGTTGAGGCAGGAGCCCATGAGCTCGATATCATTCAGTATACCGGTGGTCTGATTGCAATCTTTATGACAGTCAAGATGATAGAGGATGGGAAGATGCAAGGTATGGTAGTTGCAAAGAAATAGGGATTGGTTGAAAGGTGGCTGATGTGCTGGAGCTGTAGGGAAATATGTAGATAGAAGTATTGGTTAGAATGAGAAGAAAGGTATGAGGATATTGGATTCTTTGAGAATAGAGAGGCATCAAACTTCTCAGTTAGGAAAGTAAGCCATAATGATATATGTATTGAAAAGACATTGTTTTCATATGTAATCTTTCAGCAATTCCACAAGTGACATGAATCTTTTGATATTTATTCAATGCTGTCACGAATTCATTACAGATACTACTTTGATCAGGTAAACATGGAGTGATGCTCCTGGTGTTCTACTCTTCAATATACAACGATATATAACTATACTTCTGGAGGATATGATAAATAGCATGCTAGTCAATATACATTCTGAAGCTGCCATTATACTTTTACCAGAAGTTAATCAGGGAGACATAATGGCTTCGGTTTGAGTGTATCCATATATTCTGAAGTGCATATTCCAACAAATATTGTAGTTCCTTATCTTCTATGGATATCTTTGAGTATGGATACCTATATAGAATATTTTTATCAATGTTGGGTGAGGTTTCAATTTCAAATTGCAGTTTACTCTATGTCATTTACACGTCAGTTCAGCAAATAGTCAACAGTATTCAAAATCTCAAAGTATTTCACAATATTCATCTGGTAACTTCTGGAGTTTCGGTATTACTTCAGCATCTGATTATATTTCAACTATTTATATTTTGGCTAATAGGTGGAGCTTGTATAATGGAGTTGCAATTTATAAAATATATCAATACCCATATTAGCTGTGGTTTGAAATAACATACCATTATTCTGCTCATTATTGGGCCACAGGCCTCACAAATACCCAATTTTGAATTGCCAATTTCCTGGCATCCAATGGTATACCACTATTGCTTATCAACATCTCATTCATATGGTGGTTGAAACTGAATATACCATTGATATCCAGTACTCAATAGTTTTTAACAATGTTATCCAATCTCTGTGCATAGTAGACTACAAATCAGACAGTATATGTACAATGGTATTCTATTGGAGTGATTGTATAATATGACAGTGAGTATTTGAATGAGAATTAGTAAAGGATAATTATATTCATTTGGATAAATAGCAATGTATAAATTGCAAGAAGAACAAAGAGGTTTCAAGTGAAGAAATACGATTGTGAATAAGAAAAACAGATATATCCAAATGAGGAACAGGTTTGAACAATTATTGAACATAGGAAATTGTGAGATATTAGTTTATGTGGAGATAGTGTATAATATTCAGTAAAATAGGGATAGATATCAAACAAGAAAGTTGAAGTGACAACAGTTACAATTACTATATATAAGAAGACAAATTTAGAACAGGATAGATTTGTTCTTCACTCGTTTTCAAGTCTACAGAACAATTGATGGATTTGGCACTGACCTCAATTCACTTCTGTAATTCCTGATTACAAGTCTTCTGTCTTGTTGGCTTTCTGGTATATCAGAATTTCACTTGTGTTTTAATAATCCCTTGAGTTAGAGCCTTGAAATATTGATTGATAAATGAGTCTACAATCAATTCTAACAGTTATATCTTCAGTTGTATGTACCAATACCCCTATTATTCTGGTTGCTACTATTGATACTATACCTGTGATACCACCTTCATGGTCTTCAAATCAGCAAGCAATTTCAAAAACAAATTGGTAATCCATTGCTCCTGGAATCACATTTATTCAAATTGTGTATAGATGTTTTGACAAATAACGAATCCAGATAACTTTGCCAAGATGTGCCATTTGTAGTTCAGATATATGAGCAAGAGTACTTGATATTGTATTTATACCTGTTATTTTTGAAAAACTTCCATAGAATTGAACCTCAATTATATACACTCCACAAGTCAATATACTTGTAAAATATAGTCCGATTATTATTTTTTGACCTGCATGTCGCCAGTCAAGGAATTCAATACATTTTTCGATTGCCTTGAGGACTTTTTCTACATTCTATACATACTTTGGTGTCTGGATCTTATGACCTTCTTGCCAAGGAATTCAGTTTTATATCAGCCAAATATATATAGTTATTTGCAGAAACTTGTTTTGTACAAACAGACATTCAAGTAAATATTAAAGCAATTACAGAGTGTTATTGACCATAGTCAATCAAATCATCCACCAAGTTTATGTACCAACTACAGAACATATTCATCACCAAAAAGATTACAAGCAGTGAACTATAAGTCAATAAATATACTGGAATCCCCAAAATTGTACTTGGTATAATATATTCTGTAGTGAAAATTGCTCAATATATAGGGAACAAACAATCAATTGAAATTTATTGGAAATTATCATATGGTAATGACCTACCTGATACTTGGACTGGGGTTCTATATTACATATATTTTTATTAATTGAATTTCGACAATTCAAACAAATATATCAAGTTGCGGTTGGTCAATTAGAAGGCCACACCATATTGAAATATTAGTAATAGATCAAAAAAGAATTCCAGAAATATTTCCAGTAGATTTCGTGGCACTTACACAACAGGATGCTATGACAGCAGCCAATAAGTTAAAGGAAAGTATATAATATATGGTGGGGATACCAATATTTGAAATCCAGAATCACATAGAGAAATTGAATAATCAAGTTGGCACCCCAGCAGTCACTAGTAGCGAAGCCCAAGAATGAATTTTCAAGTTGCTCAAAACTAGAAATTGACTTGAGTAAATCAAACAATATACCGCCAAGAAACAGATATTAATACAATCAAAACTAAGGAACCTGGAAGCAACAGTGTCTGCCTGTATATCTGGGAACATAAAAGTCAAGCTTACAAGTCTGAAACAGAAACTGGCAAGTATATTGCTGCACACGATGTATGAAATGCAAAAAGTACTTGAGGATGCCTAAACATAGCTGAAATGGATACTAGATACAAGAGACACATATTGGGATCAGGTCAAGACAGTACTGGCTTTGAAATAAAATGGTAGTAGTGGTAGCTGCTGTAGTAGACATAAAATTACCCGGGCAGTGACAGGCTATAATTTTGAAGAAAACACCAATGGGCACTGCAAGAGTGGAATGTACATTGAGTTCTCAAGCCGGCTGACAATCCTGACAGATTTTAGAACTAAATTTCATAGCTGAAGGATATGGTCAATAGACTGGAAGACCTCGCTGTCCCAAGCTGTACTGTATATTGTTACAATCACTGGAGAAGTCAAACTCAGAAGTCTGGAAAAGTCAATCGTATAACAAAAATTAGCCATTGGATGTTACACCTCGCAAGTTCACAGTGGGGTCATGTACGATCACCCCCAATTTCCCTGATCAGATGTCATTGGCTATCACTGGTTTCGGATGCCAGAGCCACATCAAGCGACCTTGATGCGAAACGACTCTGACTATTACTGTTCCGTCAACTTGTTTGATTTAGCTGGAATCCCATCGCAGTTTGAAAAACCAGAACCTCTCAACTGCTTCAATACCATCGATTTTCTCCTAAACACAACCGAAGAACCTATCAAAGATTAAATTTGGGATGCACCTGATACCCCATATCCATGGAACCTCTACTGGACAGATGCAGGGAGACAAGATCAAGGTCCAAGTATTGGCAATCCAGTCTTCACTGATTATTGGACTAGATAGATAACCTCCCACGGCGATTGCGAAGATCAAGAAGTGTATTATTCGGAGCACAACTGTGGAGGAATCCACACATCAATTGAAAGAGCAGCAGCAGCTCCATCATCCATCATTACAGCCATTTACCATTGCAATTGGTGAACATCATTGGACCCTGTACCACCTCTATTTCGCTACATATTCCCACATTGCTGGTAATTAATCATGTATGTCTCTCATCCATACAACAAGCGATCAGTACCACTGCAGTAAGAATCCAGAGCTCGACACCTCCCTTTTCACCCTACTCCTGTTGAGAAAATTTTTGTCACCCTATAATGGTTAGATCAAACTCAAGCCTGTTGGATGTGTACATGGTAGAGAGAATGTAAAATACATTGATCCTATACAGCGATCAGGATATGCAAGAAATACAATACCAGCCCATCACAACGAAATATGTTCATGTCATGGTGATTCTGCTTTTGAATTGAATCAATTGAGAACTGGGACGGATGAATATCCATATTCTACAAGCAAGGCCGAAGAATTTCAAGATCAAGACAGCCCTTGCAGAATTGGCCCAAGTTTACAAGAAGCTGATTGGAAGACAAAATCAGATATACGATACCATTTGCCAAGGAGTGGAAAAGATGCAAATGGCTCAATTTGGGAAGCATTCCGATATAGTCATCCAATCTCAAGTTTTTGCATCTAACAGCGAAGCAGCTGTTGTATTGATGAAGGCCAAATCCACCGAAGCATACGAGAAGCTGCCGTCAGCCCTCAGTGAGCAAATCTTACCATCTTCAAAAGCCTGGGGAACCCTCTCGACTCTGATCAACAATTGGGAACCAGCCCAAGAACACCTTGTCTTCCAAATGCATACCCAATTCCAGGAGCTTGCAGTGATTCAGCTCAAAGCCAAAGAAAACAGCGAAAGGTTGTCAAGGCTATACGTCAAGTCCCATGGACAGGTAAAGATGATGCAGAAACAGGCAGACAAAGCAGAACAGAAACGGAAGGCAGCAGAGTGAAGGATCAGGAAGGACTTTGAGTATGAACTTAATGAATTCACTAGAGCCTTGCAGACAAAGCTCTCAGATGTAAAAATCAAGAAATCAGTATACTCAGTGGCCTGGTCAGTGTTGACGCCAAAGAAAGTGGATACCATGGCTGCTGAGCCAGGATTCTGCCTTCGATACACTGTAAGTGATGGCATGGGGATCTAGATTGAAGTAGCGGTGACTCTAGAACCTGATGGTAATGCAGATGGCGCAGGAGGCGTCGGAAAAGACCCCCCAGAGGACTTTGGGTGTTCTCTCTCCAGCTTGAGAAGCTCCAGCTCTTCGGATAGTGGAGACAATATCCCACCACTTCCCCCACCAGCAGGAATGGATTATAGTGGATCACGATCAGAACCACCTTCAGTACCACCCCAACTACGATGAACTCTCAATTCAAGCAAGAAGGAAAAAATTGTTCTTTCCTACAAGTTGAAGGAAGACACAACAGACAAGAATGAGTCCTAGCGCCATCGGAATACAGGAGTGGATTGCTGTCTCGGAAACTTCAAGGAGGATTATAATGAAAACAATGATAAAATCTTCTTTGTTGGAACTCTCCTTGGAGAAAATGCTTTGGGCTGCTATAACAACCGAGAAAAACAGCTTAGAAAGCATTTTCTGGTTGAAAAAAGGTCAGCATTCACTAGTGCTATGGAGGAATGATTCATGGACCTAGAGAAAGAAACACACTGCCTCCAAAAAATTCATAAATTGCAGTAAAAGGGAGGCATCCAGGACTACATCATAATGATGGAGCACTTGAACTACCCTGTCTTCTTATCAGGGATTGCATGGCGACAGGCTCTACACAGCGGACTCAGCGAAGACATCCAAGATCAAATAACCTTTGCAAAGATTGCACTGGACAACGTGGAATACGAATTACTGCCCAAACCTGTCAGGTACGCATGTCGGAGACGCCTGCCAGGAAAGCTCCTGCACAATGATCACAAAGCCAAAGACAAAGAGAAGAATAAAAGGAAGCGTGGTGAAGATGGTTATGATAGGGGGAATCAAGGAAAGTAGAACTTTGAGAATGGTTCTGACTCCAAGAAACCTCGAACGGAGAAAAAATGTCCTAAGCCAGTCAATACCAACATAGGCAAAGCCCTGAGGGGCATTGCGGAATCATTGCTGAAAGCTTCAGCCTGGCACAACAAGTGCAAGCATTGTGATTGTTCAGAGCACCGAAGGATATTCCGTAAAAATGCCATCAAGATTTTTCCAGTCAGAAAAAAAAGCATGATCAAAAGCTAAGATTGAAACACCATAAGTAACTGCCATTTCTTCAAAGGGCAAGCCCAGGGATCTGGCTAACCAAATTATGAAACTGGCAGTAGACTAAAGCTCTCGAGTGTGTTACAAGGTTGACTCTGATGGTAAGATAATTGGCAGACGAAATGAGTGTCTTTTATCTTTCCTTTGTTTCATGGGATAGTGGTCATTTCTATGGATATTTGAGGTATAGACACCTCCAGTTTTTGGTATTTATTGGTACAAATATTCATATTTCATTTGGGATTTCATTTGGTGCTTACCAATGTGGTAATTGGTATTATAGCATTTCGATACTCAATATACCTTCTTTTCCGCTATTCATGCAAGGGTGCCTGAAAATGAGTTCGATTTTCAAAATATGCAGATCATATAGTATCCAAATGTGGCAAGTGACAAGCAATTACCATCACAATTGGTTCAGACTCATTTGAACCTCATTCATCAACCGCTACCGATTGCGGCTGGAGCTGTGTCGACAGGCAGTTCACCATCGTTGTCAACCAAAAAGATTGAAAACGCAATGCTGCGACTAGTGCACCTCAGCCTGTGCCCCCGAAATCCAACAATTACCACCTGAATTTAAGACAGGTTCAAGACCAACAATATATATGTTTGCAATCTTTCAAGATGAGAAGAATGTCCCTGTAAGGGTTCCCTTGGATAGAGGGTGTGATACACCTAAGATGTCAAAGCAGTGGGCCGATTGACATGGTGTTTCTTTAGTGACTTGAACGGAAGCAAAGATAGTTGAAAGCTTCCATGGTGACAGAGTAGAAGGAGCGGGTCAGCAGTATACTTTCCGTGTTTCTCTGCAGTATGAATCTCATTATGCCAAAGTGACTTTCAGAATTGGTCCAATGGTGGATTCATCTGATATCATCTTATCTAACAGGTGCATTGTCAGGCATGGAGCACTCAGCGGAGTTACCAAGGAAAATGATGGGCTCCAGTTCACGTCAAAACACTGCCATAAACAATGGACAAAGGCAGCAGTATCTGAGTTCTCCATTGAATATGACCTATCCATTTTAATCTTTGGAACTTGTTCCCAATGGATCAGGGTAATTGGTTCAATGCAAGTTCAGGTGGTATACAAAATTGAGATTCATTGGGTACAGCGAATTCCATGGCACTACCGAGATTTTGAAATATTGTATAACGGAGTAACTGCCAATGTACTCCTGCCTCATCGATTCCACGATCATGCCATTGACTTGACAGATTGAGAACAATTACCGTGGGGACCAATCCTCATACTACCAGAGAAGGAGCAATCGGTCCTGAATGATTATTTTGAGGTAATGCTGGATTTGGGAAATATCCATCCTAGCAAGTCATCCACAGGTACAACCATACACATCATTCCAATGCCACAAGGAAGAGGCTTACGATGGTGTGTGGATTACAGAGGTCTACATTGTATGATGATTATGAACCATTATTCATTGCTGTTTATGAACGAACGTTGAGAAATGGTTGCTGGAATGGGGATTTTCACCATTATTGATTTGATCACAGGGTACAACCTCATTCAAATTAAAACCGGTGATGAATGGGAAACAAAATTTAGTACAAGGTATCGATATTATGATTACCTGGTTTTGCCCTTGGATTGGTGAATGTGCCTGCTATATTCCATAATATGATGAACAAGATACTGCGAGATATAATCAATCAGGGAGTCATAGGCCATATGGATGATATCTTCATCAATATGGAAAACGAAGAGAAGCAAGTGGGAATGACTCTGAAAGTCCTTCATTGACTACAGGAAAAAAACATGCCTATTACACCTGATAAGTGCGAATAGCACCCAATTCATGTTCCATTCCTTGGGTATCTCATATTGGGAGACGGTGTTAGCCTGTCCGAAGACAAGATTGACACTATTCTCAAATGGCAGATTGCGGAGTCTGTCAAAGACATCCAGATTTTGCTCACATTTGCCAACTTCTATCGACGTTTCATTGAAGGATTTTCAAACATATGCCAATCCATACTGGAGTTAACCAAGGAAACAAACGTACAGTTTGATTGGAAAGCCAAGCCAGGATATCAAATAGCCTTCGATACACTAAAGCGGTACTCAACCGAAGCACCCATATTACAGCACTGCCAGCCTGTTTGGCCTGTTGTGATTGAGACTAATGAAAGCGATTAGGCAATCGGCACAGTACTCTCCCAAGTTATTGATGGATGATTGCACACTATAGCCTACCATTCTCCAGCGACAGATGAAGCCAAGATCAACTTCAAAATCCATGGCAAAGAGATGCTCGCCATAGTATCCACGTTCAATGAATGGAGATGTTATTTTCAAGATGCAGCCCACCCAATCACAGTCTTCACCAATTGAAAAATCATTAATACTTTTCGACTATAAAGATCTCGAATTGGAGACATGTCTGTTGGGCTCACGAATGGGCGGGATATGGTTTTAAAATATTCAACTGACTCACTAGTTCAAATGAAAAACAGGATGTATTATCTAGGCATTCGGAGTACCGCCCTGAAATCGGGGCAGGTAGTGCTGAAAATAATGAAAATCCGCCCTTTCATTGTGTTCTGAGACCTGATCAGTTAGAAACTTCTATATGGAACACATTGCGTGTGACGAAGGGACGAGGCGAACGAATTGCGATTTCTTTTACACAGTTCAGAGCAATTCCAGTCATCAAGTTCCATGCATGGCTGTTACAAGCAGTGGTCAGCGCAACTGATAATGATGCTGCATTCCAAGAAGAGTATGTTCGAACTATGGGAGGTAACCCAACCCAGACATAGCATTTCAAGATCAAGTTGTTAATTATAAATGCAGGCTGTGGAATCCAGACAATCTGCAGTTGAAGAAATAGATATTGGAAGGGCAGCCCGATTCGACAATGGCTGGACACATGGTGCAGGATATGACAATCGAGCTGGTCAGATGGAACGTCTTTTAGCCGGAAATGGAGAAATTGATCAATGATTATATCCGCTCCTGCCCTTAGTGGGAAAGGCATGAAGCAGCTTGCCATGCTCACTACACACTCTTACAACCACTCGAAATAGTGTAGCGCCCATGAGATTCAATTTCCCTGGACAGTATCATCAAATCACAAATATCCGATGGATGCTGATTGGTATGGATAATTGTTGACCGATTCACCAAAATGGCTCACGTCATTGGATTGACAGATGGAGAGAAGAGAGCTAGAGACGTGGTCCACAACTTCTTGAAATCAATATGGAGATTTTATCGTCTACCATCAAACATTGAGTCAGATTGGAACTCTGGGTTCGACTGCACGTTTTGGTGCCCATAGGTCGGAGCTCTAGACATGAGGCTGAAGATGTCTTCACCATTCCACTGTCAAACTGACAGACAAACTGAAAGAGGCAACCAAACCTTCGAATGTTATCTGCGGAATAACTTCAATCACATGCAGGATAACTGGTCTGAGATGTTTCCAATGGCATAATATGCTTACAATAACTGTCCAACCACTGCTACAGGAATGTCACCATTCTTTGTACACTTTGGGGTCAATCATCGAACGAATTGGCCCATTGGAGCTGAAGCTAAGTCTGTGGCATCTAGGATCTACATTCCCAGGATGATCAACATGCGTATACTATACCATAAGGGCTTGGAGCCAGCATGGGAAACAATGGGGAAGTATCATAATAGGCATGCTGAAGAACCTCCAAATTATTCAGTTTGTGGTTAAGTTATGCTACATGGGAAGAACCTCAAAACTCGAAAACCATCTGGAAATCTAGATGCAAAGCATCATGGACCCTTCAAGGTCATGAAGGTGTTCTCGCCCACCACTATTAAGCTTGAGGTACTGAATCGATGGCGTATTCATAATGCATTCCAGGTATCACTCATCTAACCATATCAACTCGCCACCAACCCAACTAGACCTGTCCCCGAGCATGCTTCAGCCAGTGAGTGGAATGAACTTGGTTATGATATCGACGGCTATGAGTACGAAACAGGCTGTTAAGTTCACCAAGTTTTGGGCAGCCAGTACAGCAAGGAACGGAAACAGGTTTTGTAGCTTGTCAAGTGGAAGGGTAATCTGGAAGATGCAAATTGGACCAAGGAACCTTATGAGAACATCGATGACAAGAGACTGTTGAAGGAGTATCACAGATGCAATCCTCAAGCCACTAAGAATAACAGAATTGAATGAACGGTTGAGCTAGTACCGTTTACCCACAAAGGGTTTTCAACGGCTAGCAAGACACATAACCAAAGACATGGGTTTTGAGCACAAGTGCTCAAATTTTGCAAATCAGGAAAGAAAGATTGTTTTGGTTGTGGGCACAAGGGGTCATATTTTCCAAACAGAGAGAAAGATTGATTTGGAATTTAAAGGCACACAGGGTCAAGGTTTTCCAAATCAAAGAAAGAAAAAGAAAGCAAAGGGTCCTAACTGGATGCACCTGATTAATTGATTCCGCTTGCTGCCATATATCTCATTCGAAAGTGAGCCAACTGATTGATAGACTGTGGTTTCATGTATCAGCCTGCCATAAGCAAGATGTCAAAATAAAATAGTCCATACACATCCACTACGTTGAAGATTTCGAATAATTCACTTCAGCACACTGGTATATATTTTGCCAAAGACAATGAAGAGCAGATTAGTATGGACATTCAAAGACAAACTCTCTCAGAGAGGGGGTAGTGTTTCACCTCGCTAGTTTGCAGCGGGGTCATGTACAATCACCCACAATTTCTCAGTTCAGATGTCATTGGCTATCAATTATCTCAAATGCCAGAGGCAATTTTTTTAGATGGCTAGCAAAAGAACACCCACAACATCAATCAAAATGGATTGCTAGTTAATGGCCGTAGTCAGTTCTGCTCCGAACCTCCAAAAACCGATGGCCAGCCAACTACCAGCTGAATGGTGTCATCCAAGGAGCTGACAACTTGCCAACAACAAAAGAACAGCCAGCCAAATGCCGATGAATGCCGCAGGCCAAAGATTATCATCTAATGACGATAAAGACGTTAGATGATTGGAAGATGGAGCTGTTGGTAGTAGTGAAAGAATGGATATTGGTTTCATGGTGGTTACGGTGCTGAACTTCTAGAGAAAAGTGAGGATAGAAGTATATGTTAGAAATCAAAGAAAGAGGTATAATGACCTCTAAGTTCTTCAAGGGTAGAAAGGCATCAACCTTCTCAGCAAGGAAAATAAGCCATAACGATATAAGGGTTGAAATGCTATACATTTTGTGCAGAATCTTTCAGTGATTTCACATTCCGAGCTACCCTTCGAACCTACATTCGAAGCAGTTCCAAATTGAATACGGATACTACTTTGACTGGATGAACCTGGAGTGAAAATCACAATGTTCCATTGGTGACCAAGACATGAAGCCACAGTAGAATGGAAACTATGAAAATCAATCAAAAGGATAGAGAATTCTTCTTGTATTATACTGATTTTCAATATTGTGTAGTAGATTTCTACCTGAATGCCAAGACTCAGAAGAATACCCTAACAAAAGAACTATCTGCAAAATCAAAGGACTTCCCATATTATTGGGGTATACCAGATGATCCAATTGAGTTTTTCGAACTCCTTTATACACCAGGTTCATACATGTGTATCCGTGCTGCAGGAATCAAATTTGGGAAGTGCACAGCAAGGGAAATGAACAATAACACAGAGACCAACACCATATCTGGCTGGGAGACAGCCACAGCCAGCTCAATAGTTACAGATTATAGATCAACACTAATAGATTATTCAGTGTCAAAAGAATATGAAATCCAACCAAAAGAATGCAAGTATTAAAGGGATAGTGAACTATGCATGGACTGTGGAATTTCAAGGCATTTCACAGCCAGTTATCCAAGAAGGTTGAAGGCTGTACTAGGATCAGTGGAAATTGATTTAGTTTAAGAAAATCAGGATATAGCAAAATGAAAAGAAAAAGAAAGCAGAATTGATAAAAGTTTAAACCAGTAAAATAAAAATAGATATTGTACTGGATGCAAATTTTGTTAGTTAACAAATATTAGATCAAGTGTTGCAGTTGAACAGTTTTCAATCAATAGTATGGATATTAACAAATTCTGAATAAGGAAAAACAATTTGGATGTGAAATACTCATTCTATATGGCAAACAGGTCAAACAATATGCATACTTTAATGGCCTGTTGTGCTACAGGAATAGCATTTGGAACAAAGATTTGGTTTCTAGAATCAATTGAAAGAAAAAATATTTCAAGAATCATGAGAATTGAAGCAATAAATAAAACATCTATCCAATGAGGATCTATTATAACAATGGTCAAACTAGACATAGGAATGTAATGACATCAGGAACAGTTACCATTGTTCATCACAATATTGAAATATTATCTGATAGTATCAGAACATCTTTTGTTGCAACTCAATGATGTTGTGATTGAGTTCCAGAACAAAACAATATGCTTTGAGAGGTATTGTTATCAACAACATTGGCAAATGTATTCAAGTAGTTAGGCATCAAAATATTATATAGAAATTGAGGAAGATCAAGATAAACTGAAGCGGGATATATGTACTATCCTGAAAGCACCCGTTATACAAGGCAATCAGAACGATAAACTCAAGGTCATTGTACGAACTGTATACAAATCAACAAAGCCTTGGAATAGAAGAATCTGTAAAAAATACGT